>CM076463.1:1183870-1216370 GCA_038419695.1 Scomberomorus guttatus
ATGGCAAAAGTGTAGTGTAAAAGACAAACCACAAAACCAATGTGCAATATAATGAGAATAAAAACAAAATGTGCAATATGAAGGCAACAGAAACAGAATATACAGTAAATAAATATTTTATTTGCACAAAAAGGCAATAAACAGAATGATTAAAGTTTAAATAAAACTGTGAAGTTTAAAAATAACTATAGAAAGAATATATACATAACACCATCATTTTGTGCAAAAATATATTTAAAAGTAGATGTGAAGCTTATATGAAGCTTCAGCAGTCTGAGTTAGTCATATCAAGTGGATATCTGCCACATTTACAGAGACCGTCCTCCAAAGAAAAATGACAGGTCGTAATGTCAGTCGCCCCAAAACGACATATAGTTGCGTTTGAGTGACAGATGCATCTAGCGGCCGTAGTAACTGTGAGTCGGAGCAGTGCTGCAGCTCAGATGACGTATATATATGTGGACAGATCTCCTCATTCAGAGGAGGAGGGTGGATGGAGGCTTTAACCCAACAGTGGACGTTGCTGCAGGAGACGCTGTTTGTTTCCTGTTTCCAACCGCGAGTCGAGACAGTTTTTTAAAAAGCGTAACTACGATCGTCCCCTAACCTTAACCCTGTGGTTATTATTGTAGCCATGACGACAAAGGTGGTTTAACTTTAAGGAAGTAGTAACTTTAACCCCACACCACATGTTTCTCTGACCTTAACAAAGTGATCATTTTAACCCAAACATGATCTTTACCTAAACCTAACCAGACCTGAACCACAGCTGTCACATCATAAACATCATTACTGTTTAACAGTGATGTGTGACGGTTTTAATAGGCACAGACAGATGATGTCATCCTGCTGATTACTGCTGATAGAGGCGCCAGATTAGAAAACGCTGCTATGTGTCGTTCTGGAGTCACATGATGGGTGTCTTTTTAGGGGTGTCAAATTCCCTCTTTGTGTTTCCTCGGACAGTGTTTCCCTGTTGAGCTGCGGTGGAAGTATAGTAACAAAAAGAGGGACTTTGGCACTAAAAAGACTGTAACGTTGAAAGATATCTACTTGATTTGACTCATTTGGACGCTGAAGCTTCATATTAGCTTCAGATAAACTTTGAAATCCATGTTTGCACAGAAGGAGGACTGTGGATTTTGTCCCCCATCACTTCCATTGTAAGTGCATTATGAAGGGATCTTCTAATGGTCAGTATGAACAGGAGGAATGATTACAGCAAGAAAAACAGGTTTCACTCTTCATTTGGGCTCCTGACTGTTGGTTTAAGACACAAAAATTGTGAAGAGAAAAATTATAAAGCCATCCTTTAATGAATATAGTGCTATATAATAGTATTTTTAACCATTTTAACCGTCACATTCTTCAGTCATGAAATTGTCTTGAGTTGCCCAATAACATGATTGCTCTTAAAGCGTAAAACAACGCGGAAATCTTTTGCATCTCCATCATAAACCCCAAATGATGTAATGATGGATGATAATAATAATGGACGAGGAGAGGACAGAGGACATGTTTGAAGAAGCTAATTCTCTCTTGTTTGCCTCGTCTCAATATCTCCTCCAGCCATCAATCCTCCTCTCCCCGTGGACTACAATCTTCCTCCGTCTGATGGAGTCAAGAGGGGCCACCTGTGGCCGCTTCCCCCCTCCTCTCCCTCCGGTTATGATTTCTTCTTATGTGTCGCTCTGCTTTTCTTAACCTCATTCTCTTCCATTTCCCTCTTCTATTTACTCTCCATCTTCTCTCAGACACCCAAACCATTTGGTTTTAATAACCTTCCTCTTTCTTATTCCAGACTCTCCTCTAAATGCTTGTTTTCTCTCCTCTTTCATCTTGTCTTTATTTTCTGCTCACCCACAGCACTCACCCTTTCATTTTCAGGGCTGCCGTCATCTTCTTCTCTCTGCATCATCACACCAGACAGTACACACAGGCAGCAGTGTGTTTGATTCACATGTAGAAATCAGCTGACTTAAACTCCTCGTGCATGTCTGTCTTCTCTCTCTGCCACAAACAGCATCCTGCAGAAAGCCTCTATTTTTAAAATAAATAACCAGCGTGAACATGAACATATACACCTGCACACACACACACACACACACACACACACACACGCACACACACACACACACACACACACACACACTGTGAGAGGCATGATGGACATATGAACATATTAATGTCAGGTTTATCATGTGTTTGATGCTGTGTGTGTGTGTGTGTGTGTGTGTGTGTGTGTGTGTGTGTGTGTGTGTGTGTGTGTGTGTGTGTGTGTGTGTGTGTGTGTGTGGTGTACCTGATCCTCCACTGCCCCCTTAAGGAAGATGTTGGTCACCACTGATGACATCAAGTACTCAGACTGAAGGCAGGTCCCGTTCTTCATATGTGGATAATCAGGTTATCCAGAATAAACTGTTGACAATTTGACATGAGTCTGGATTTTTGGGGGTTTTTTTAAGCTGTCTTTAAATTAATGTGAACTGTTGTCATAGCAACACGTCCTTGAACCCAAACCTGCTAAAGTGCAGCTTATTGACAGTCAGCTGATCAGGACCAAGACGTTTTAGGGTCAAAACATGAACTCATTCTCAGATACAAATGTCTCACTGTCTCAGATTTATAATAAAAGAATCATGGTATGATTATGATTGTAGATAAGAACATGCAGGTTATTGACAAATAATTAGGATTTATTAGTGTAATTATCACAATTTAATTTTATAATGAAGTTACCTATAATCATACATGATAAAATATACAACTAAATAAAAGTTTGGGCACCAAAAAGAAATCAATCTAAGTTTAGTTTGAGATACTGTGAGAAAAAAGACATAAACTGACCTGAAAGATTCTGACTGTTAAAGGACCAACAGAGTCAGGATGTGGAGATTTAATTTGACATTTAAACACTAAATCTAGTGATTAACTGCAGAACTTGCTTTGCTAAAAGTTGTTTATGCATTTAAACTTTCTTAAGTTTTAAAAGGTTTCATTGTGTGTGATGAAAGTGTGGAAACAGTAGAAACATTGAGGAACAAAATAACAGCAGGAACACACATAATCAGACTTATGTTCCCAACACACCGACCTCATTTAACAGCAGTCACATGACCAGCACTCAGCCAATCACATGAATGCTGATCATGGTTTCAACTCTCTACTCATTCTGCCTTCGTTATCCAAGATAACTTCATCCAGGATCAACAAATCAATCCTCAAACTGCCTTCAAAGACCCAGATTAGCTGGATGAGAGAATTAGTTTGGAGTTCAGGACTCTGTTCATCAAACTGGACTAATTCAGGCTAACGTGCTGTTATCAGGCTAAAATAATCCTGTCAATTCTCATCCAGCTAATTTGGTTCTAGTGATTTAGTAAATCACTAGTTTGAAACTAAAACTGAAGACTTTACAGACAACCCAGTTCTAATGCAATGTTAGTGACGTACTGTATGTTTTTGTGTACTTAAGCCGAGTTCAGTATTTCTAGTGCAACAGTGAGTCCAAACTCACATCAAAGACAGATTTAGATACAGCTTTACCTCAAACACTGGCTGTGTGAGCGTGAGGAAGAGCCTCTTTTATGATGATGAAATGCTAAACACAGCTGAGCAACAAGATACTGAAATACAGCCAACAGGAAGGCGTCTGTCAACAAAAGGTCAGCTCTGAGTCGACGACTATTCTGCTTTTTACAGCTGCTGAGTGAAGAGCCAGAGCTCTACGGAGACAGACCTTTACTCTGTGACAGATCAGATACTGAGAAAGATCAACTGAAGCTTCTCTACACAAAACTGTGATCACTGTGACTTCAATAACTTCTTCTCAAAGAGGAACCTCTCCTCACATTTGTTAAAGGCTGTTTTAATACAATACTGATGTGTAAGTGGGAATGGGTCTTGGTCACTGTTACAGTTCCTGCTCTCCATACTGACCCTGAAGATATTCTCTCTACACTGTAAGAGATGAGCCCTCGTTCCAAAGATCAGCTGACGCTAATATGAAGCTTCAGCAGTCTGAGTTAGATAAAGCCAGTCGATATCTTCCACAGTAGTAGTGGTAGTAGTGGTGGTAGTAGTGGTAGTAGTAGTAGTGGTAGTAGTGGTAGTAGTGGTAGTAGTAGTAGTGGTAGTAGTGGTAGTGGTAGTAGTGGTAGTAGTGGTAGTGGTAGTAGTGGTAGTAGTAGTGGCAGTAGTGGTAGTAGTAGTGGTAGTAGTGGTAGTAGTAGTGGTAGTAGTAGTAGTAGTAGTAGTAGTAGTAGTAGTAGTGGTTGTAGTAGTGGTAGTAGTAGTAGTAGTAGTAGTAGTAGTAGTAGTAGTAGTGGTTGTAGTAGTGGTAGTAGTAGTAGTAGTAGTAGTAGTAGTAGTAGTAGTGGTAGTAGTAGTAGTAGTAGTAGTAGTAGTAGTAGTGGTGGTAGTAGTGGTAGTAAGCTTGTTGACCCTTGATTCGATAACTTGTATGAATCTGGAGCAGTGCTTACACACAGATCACAAATGGTGCCAGTGCCTCTTCTCCCTAATGATTGTCACTTGAAATGCGCCTGTCATTCTATATTTTCTTTAAAGGACACATGATTTGCATGATTTCCAGTTAAAAACTCCTTATTTATCTTATACTGGCCCTTTATGCAGCCCCTCAGTTCAGCCTCTGTCTGAAACAGGCCGTTTTAGCTCCTGTCTCTTTAAGGCCCCCCTCCTGATGAGCCCGCTCTGTTCTGATTGGTCAGCTTCAGGAAGCTTCCTCCGGCTCCAGAGGCTACGTAAACAAACTATAGTAACCAAGGCTACAGAACAGACGGCCATTTATGAACATGTGCGACGAGCTGACATCAGCTCATCAGCAAGGTAGAAAAAAAAGGTGTTCACTCCTTACGAAAGAGACAGAGAGAGAAAGTCCAGTTATAGTCAGATATGATCAGATAGTTGGTTCATCAGACAGGTCCTGAGTTTATATTTGAAATTCTTCAGAGAAGTAAACTGAAATGCAGTTTACTTATAACTGTTTCTTTTATCACAACAATCACTAAGAAAACAGTAAAAATACAGAACTGTTCGTGTGATATATAGTTAATAGTTGTATATAGTTAATGTACCAGGAAGGTGCACTTGCATGTTTGGCTGGATGACGTCATGTTGCTTTGCAGCAGAAGGTGAGTTCAGCTAACTTTTTTTTTCCACTGGATGACCTTCCTTTTTTTTCATGTGACAAATAAAACTTTGAAGTGTATTTTTTAGGTACTTGAGTATTTAAAAGGTCTGCTACTCTCTACTTGTGCTCCACTACATGTATTGTGATCTAAATAGTTACTGATAAGATTTAACAAACAAAAGATTTAACAACAATTTACAAAATATTTAAAATTAGCTCCAGCTGAAAAGATACAACATTAACATGTTGCTTATTAATCCATAAATGAATATAATAGATTTAATAATATAACTGCTTTTGACACTTTCTGTACATTAAGCTGATGATAACATTATGTCAGGACTTTTACTCAATTAAAAATGTGGTTATTTTTCTTGTAGTGCAGTATTTTTACACAGCTGTAGTGGTACTATTATTTGAGTAAAGATGTGAATACTCCCCCCCCCCCCCCCCCCCCCCCCCCCCCCCCCCCCCCAGACTGCTGCCTGTGTTCATTCTGTTGTTTTGAAAGTCATCACAGGAAGTGTGGGCAGATGCTGACAGCTGTTTTGAGTCACTGACTGTATAATGTTTAGATGTTTGTGATCATGAGTGTTTGCTGCCCCCCAGCGGCCACAGTGAGGAACTACAACACAACGTTCTGTAGATAATGTGCATCATGATCTGGATCCGCCATGATGTCAGCCACTAAAAAAACTTTATTAACAAATTGAACATGACAATTTACAACACCAATGGCACTGAGAAAGAAAAACAAAGAAAAAATCCACAGGCACCAGACAGACACAAGTTTATTTATTTATTTATACAATAAATAGAGTAAATAAACGGATACAAATCTGCGTTTAAACTTTACAATATACACAAAACATAACAAAATGAAATAAAGCTGGGAAATTAGAATTAGCTACAAGTAAAATAAGAAAAACAATAAACTGTGAAAAAGATGAAGGTGTCCAGTGTGTCCATAAATACCACATGAATACAACTGAGGGGGCAGCACATTATCACTGGGGCAAAAAAGCAAACACCTCCTATTATGTTTCTTCCTTTATTCATGTTAAAAATTGTAATTTTAATTAAATACATACAAAATGAAGAGTAAAATAGACAAAATAACGGATGTAAATAGCCAACTGGAGATTTGGGTTCAGTTATAAAAGGAAATTACAAAATTCTTCATTAATGAGAAATGATGGTTTAATTTTCCTGAATCTTCTTGTCTTGTGCAGAAATCATTTACTGAGTGAAATAAAAGTGCTTAGATGAGTTTGTGCCCTTTTTATTTCATTATTTATCAAACAACTTCTTCTCTTCTTAAAGGATCCTGCCAGTAATTTACTTTTAACACAGGTTTTAATACGAATACAGTCGTAACACAAGTGATCTGTTGTTTCCATGTTGTCCTTACAGAAAAAGTCCAAATTAATGTCCCTAACCGTATAGGAAGGTTTTATAATTGATGTACTGATTTTTTCCCCCCCCCCCAAATTAATATTTAGCAAAAACTGAGAGACTGAACTCTGGTTTGAAAGATCTCTGGTTTGAAAAAAAGACGCAAAAGAGCATTTTGAAAGTTTTAAATCAGTAAGATCATGTTTGCTCTTTATGGTCTAGTCCTTCATTATTTTATATGTTTATAAAATTATATATTGAAGAATTTACAACCAAGTTTGAAACAAAACAATATAGATCTGGTCAGGAAATTTGTTAAAATTTTAGATTTTATGTCTAATCTTCCTTGTGTTTCTCCCTCATCGGTTTAATGTCTTTTTTTTATCTGTTTTATCTGCTTGTCTCAAACTGTGTTACTGTTTACATTAGTTCTGTCTTATTATCAGCTTGTCAGTCATCAGTGAAGCTCTTTGAACTGCACTCCCCTGAATGAAACAGCTGATTCATGATTGATTGATAGCCATGTGTATTATTATTATTATTATTATTATTATTATTATTATGCGTTATTCCTGTATATGTGACACAGTAGCTGTTTTTCCGAGCGTACTCGAACGCACCAGCATTACAAACCGCTGTTCTCCTGACGCCCGTAAACATCACAAATCTATTCTATTATTTTCACGAACAGGTTATTTATTATTAACACTTTACAGTCTGTTAACAGACAAACAAAAATTAAATATCGCCCAAAAAATACTGAAATACAAGCCTATTATAGACACTGTAAGCCTACTGCAGTTATACTTTTGTTTAAAGTTTACATTAGTGCAGAGAGAATTGGTCATTCACAGGAAAAATAAGTTAAAAGGTAAAATTCAGTTATTAAGCAAAAAGGTTTATATTGTAGTAATTTTAATATATTTGGGGTTTGGACTGTAAGTTGTTAGTTGGACAAAAGATTTGAAATCTGGAAAACTGTGATGGGCATTTTTCACGATAGACTACATGATAAATCAGTTAATTGAAAAAAATAATTAACTTTATTCAAGTTTAATTTTCAAACAATTACAGCTTATTTTCTATGATAATAAATAAAAACAACATGAAACATTTGTCATCTCCTTTTTAACCTTACAATAGTGAAAATATATATATGTATAATCACAGGAGCAAAGAAAGTAGAACACAAATAACTTTACTATAGTACATAAAATAAAACAAAACAAATTAGTTTCTGTTATTATAACACTTATTATAATAATAAAATATAGATATAGTTTGAACTTCTTGATATATCAGGATAAAGGATGAAACTACAGCTAATTAAAGCTGCTGTAATTAAAAAACCTCAGTGTACAGAGACTAATACATTCACCCACACTGTGTTTTTATGAAGACTCTACATCTACATTTCTGTTCTGTTGTTTATACTGTTTATACTGTTTACACTGTTTATACTGTTTACACTGTTTACACTGTTTACACTGTTTACACTGTTTATACTGTTTATACTGTTTACACTGTTTATACTGTTTACACTGTTTACACTGTTTACACTGTTTATACTGTTTACACTGTTTACACTGTTTACACTGTTTATACTGTTTACACTGTTTACACTGTTTATACTGTTTATACTGTTTACACTGTTTACACTGTTTACACTGTTTACACTGTTTATACTGTTTACACTGTTTACACTGTTTACGCTGTTTATACTGTTTACACTGTTTACACTGTTTACGCTGTTTATACTGTTTACACTGTTTACGCTGTTTATACTGTTTACACTGTTTATACTGTTTACACTGTTTACACTGTTTATACTGTTTACACTGTTTACACTGTTTACACTGTTTACACTGTTTATACTGTTTACACTGTTTACACTGTTTACACTGTTTACACTGTTTATACTGTTTACACTGTTTACACTGTTTACGCTGTTTATACTGTTTACACTGTTTATACTGTTTACACTGTTTACACTGTTTACACTGTTTATACTGTTTACGCTGTTTATACTGTTTACACTGTTTATACTGTTTACACTGTTTACACTGTTTATACTGTTTACACTGTTTACACTGTTTACGCTGTTTATACTGTTTACACTGTTTACACTGTTTACGCTGTTTATACTGTACATATTGTTTATTACTTAACTGCTGCTTTGTTACCTTTTCGTACTGTATGGGTTCTGTTGCTTCATCACACATCTGAGTTGTATTACTTACTACTGCCGGTCACTGTTCATACTGTTCGTCACTTTATTGCTATTTTATCTTACTTGTTGTACTATTGTTACCTTATTTATATTTATTTATTTATTTATCGTATCGATACAGATGTCGCAAACTTAATCTCATTGTACCTGTACAATGACAATAAAGATATTCTATTTTATTCTAAAAATCAATCACTAACTGCATGACAAAAATTTGGTATGGTCTGTAGTTTTAGTATCATTACAGAAAATACAAGTTTTACCATTTCTAATCTTTAAAATGTGTCTCTTTTTTATTTGTGGGGATTTATGGAGAGATAAATATATTATTCTTATTCTATAATCACAGAGAGAATATCGTTATTGTTAGGATACAATGTGCTTCATGAAACATGAAAAAAAACATGAAAACCTGCAAAAAAATATTTAAAAAAGAGATAAATCAAAGAGAGATTTAAAAATGAAGACTTAATTATATTAAAATGACGTTTAAAATTCTAGGTGAGGTTAAAATATAGTATAACGTTTCTATGCTAAATGTTGAGTTTTACATTTTGTGAATTTAATAGAGCCTCTGCCTGATTTTTCCATCCAATCTGCATAAAACAAGGATTTTTTAAAAAATAAAGTAAATATAGTTTTTTAAAAATTGTGACAGTATTATGTGAATTGTTGTGTTTCTGTGTATAACATCTTCCAGTATAACAAAATTTGCTCATTGAATTCTGAGGTCATCAACTTAAATCACAAAATGTTATCCACCGAGTTTATTCAACATTTTTATGGAATTGTACCAAAAGGAAAACCTATATTAATCCTAAAATTTTACTTTTAATATTCCATTTGCACAAAGTTAATTGTTTTCATAACACTGTGTTTAAATTCTTAAACCATGTTTCTTCTTTTTAAGCTTTGTGTTGCATTTTATTTGGTCATCTTACAAATCCAAAGTACCCCACATAGTTGAGACAAAAGCGGAATGAACAAAGTCTAAAAATGTCCCAAAATTAAAAATATGTATTCATTACAATTTGATGGAATATATTTGATAATTATTTCCATTTCCAATAAACATGTTTACTGTATTTTCATGAAACAAGTCAAAATGAATGGTAGAGGAACACAGAAACACTCAGAAAGAAACAGATTTACTGGATTTAATTAGGATATTCTGGCAGAGTTATGATGTTACCCTCTGTCAGACATAAAAACACCTCATGCTGCTGAACCAGGTTTCCTTATTTAAAGGACAGGTTTACAATTCTTCAAGCATGTCTTAAACCAACAGTCAGGAGCCCAAATGAAGAGTGAAAGCTGTTTTTCTTGCTGTAATCATTCCTCCTGTTCATACTGACCATTAGAAGATCCCTTCATAATGCACTTACAATGGAAGTGATGGGGGACAAAATCCACAGTCCTCCTTCTGTGCAAACATGGATTTACAAGTTTATCTGAAGCTAATATGAAGCTTCAGCGTCCAAATGAGTCAAATCAAGTAGATATCTTTCAACGTTAGTCTTTTTAGTGCCAAAGTCCCTCTTTTTGTTACTATACTTCCACCGCAGCTCAACAGGGAAACACTGTCCGAGGAAACACAAAGAGGGAATTTGATGCTAAAAAGACTGTAAATGTGGCAGATATCCACTTGATATGACTAACTCAGACTGCTGAAGCCTCATATAAGCTTCACATCTACTTTTAAATGACTGTGTGGACACACTGTGGATTTTGGCCTCCATCACTTCCACTGAAAGCAGATTTGAAGGGGATCTTTTAATATCCAGTATGAACAGGAGGAATGATTACAGCGAGGAAAACCTCTTTCACTGTTCATATGGACACCTGACTGCTGTTTTAGGACACATCTGAAAAATTATGAACCCGTCCTTTAAAGTTTATCTGTTTTCTGTGTGTTGATCTGTTTTCTGTGTGTTTTCTGTGTGTCCATCTGTTTTCTTGTGTATTGATCTGTTGTCTGTGTATTGATGTTTTCTGTGTTTTAGGTGTGTTGTGTTTAATGGCAGTCTGAAATGATAGTTTTCTGCAGTAGCGAGGCGCCGCCAGGAGGGGCGCTGTTGCCTCGGTCCATACCCATAAGCGGGGGAGTGAGAGGTGCATGAAATGGAGAAAAATGGCGGATCATGTGCAGGTAAGCAGAGGTTTCATGTTTTTGTAACCGACAGTTTATCCACGTGTGCGGGAATGAGTCGGAGCGCGGATCCGGCTGCTGTGTCCCCGGCACGGAGCCAGCAGGCGGCCGGTGCCTGCAGGCGGCCGCGGTGCTCCGGCTGTCGGCGGTAAAAGACAAGGATGTGTCCGCCTGCTTGTGTTGACTTGTGGCCTGCTGTCATTGCTCAGGCTGGGGTTGTTGCAGGGTTAGCCTGAGTTAGCTGCGAAGATGATTTCAGGCTCCTTAAAGGAAAAGAGAGGCTCCAGAGCCGGCTGGTTGTACGGCGTGTAACCGCTGGTGTCCGTGTCCGATAGAGGCACTTCATATCTGTGGTGACGGGCGGGTTTATTGGTGTATTTTACTGAAGTAAACAATAAAACACTAACGGAGCTGGCGGTGGACAAATAGCTGTCAGGCTAACACGAGCTGCTCACTTTGGCGCCAGTGGGACTATAATGTGAATATTGGTTACGTTGAAACTTTTATTTTCAGCTTTTTTCGCCCAAACGGTTGAAATATTTACGTGTGAAGCTAAACGACTCTCTGTTAGCATGCTAGGCTAACGTTAGCGTCAGCATCAAGACGTCAACTTCTCCCGCCCGAGACCCGGTTTGAAAACACGGTTCGGTTTGTTTATCTGTTTGTCTGATAAACACGCTTCATGCCGGTGGATGTTATCACCATGTCGGTTATTCAACAAGCAGTGGAAAGAAAGCATCCGGAGGATTTTTACTCTGGTGTTGTTTATGTGCGTAACCAAGCGGTGCTGTTGTTTAGCTGGCTAACGTTAGCTTCGTGCTGCTGGACACATGTTTGGGGATGTAGCTACAAGGCGAAGAGGAAAGGGGTTTAATGGATGAAGTCAAACTGCGAGATGAATGTATAAGGCTTATATTTCTCCCTGCTGGTCCTCCATAATGTCCTGAGAAAAATGCCTCTGTTTTAGTTTAGATGCTAACCCCATGCTCAGTGTTATTGTTGTAGTGATAGCTTCGGTAGCTTTGAATGCGGCAGCTAGCGAGGAAATATTAACTGTCAGCTTTATTTTAACCACCATAACAGCCTAAATCAAAAAGTTTGGATGTTAAATGAAGTACTTTTGTTGTCAGTTGTCAACATGAGCAGCAGTTATCCTTCATGCTAGAAACAGGCAGCAGCAGGACTAACCGGTGCAGCGTGGAGGAGCTGCATCACTGACATTAACTCTGGATCTTATCCAGCTGTACTGTAGGTGGAAGTACTCACATCCTTTACTGAAGTAAAAGTACCAACACAGCAATGTAAAAATACTCCGTTACAAGTAAAAGTCCTACATGAAAAATCCTACTACAGTAAAAGTACATAAGTATTATGAGCTGGATGTAGTTAAAGTATTGCAGTAAAAGTACATAAGTATTATGAGCTGGATGTAGTTAAAGTATTGCAGTAAAAGTACATAAGTATTATGAGCTTGATGTAGTTAAAGTATTGCAGTAAAAGTACATAAGTATTATGAGCTTGATGTAGTTAAAGTATTGCAGTAAAAGTACATAAGTATTATGAGCTTGATGTAGTTAAAGTATTGCAGTAAAAGTACATAAGTATTATGAGCTTGATGTAGTTAAAGTATTGCAGTAAAAGTACATAAGTATTATGAGCTTGATGTAGTTAAAGTATTGCAGTAAAAGTACATAAGTATTATGAGCTTGATGTAGTTAAAGTATTGCAGTAAAAGTACATAAGTATTATGAGCTTGATGTAGTTAAAGTATTGCAGTAAAAGTACATAAGTATTATGAGCTTGATGTAGTTAAAGTATTGCAGTAAAAGTAGTGGTTTGGTCCCTCTGACTGATATATTATTATATATGACATCATTAGATTATTAATACTGAAGCATCAGTGTGTAAGCAGCATGTTACTGTTGTAGCTGCTGGAGGTGGAGCTAGTTTCAACTACTTTATATACAGTTAGCTAGTTTAGTCCAGTGGTTCCCAACCTAGGGGTGGGGCCCCTCCAAAGGGTCAGCAGATAAATCTGAGGGGTCGTGAGATGATTAATGGGAGAGGAAAGAAGAAAAAACAAAGTTCTGATACACAAATCTGTTTTCACTTTTTGGACTTTTTCTCTAATCTTTGATTTTTGCTGAAATATTGGATCATTTGAACATTTATTGAAATGAAACCATGTGAGAAGTTTAGAGGGAAAAATCACTATTTGTACTGAACTGAACTTGGCATCATGCAGTGAGGGAGACGATGATGCAAACTATTCTGTTATGTTTTTGTCACTGGAAACAGAAATCTGACCAAAAACTAGCCTCAGTTTATGCATCTCATGTGTTACCTTAAAGTCACGGAGGTAAACATCTCTGATAAATAAATACCTGGCAATGTTTCAAAAACTCAGGTCGTTAAACAGAATTTAACTGCTGTTGTTCTGAAAGTGTTTCCAAAAACTTGAAATACTTCTAACCATCTGGAAGAAAAGATAAAGATTTTACTTTAAAGATTTTAAGCTTATTTCTTAAATTATAGCTGTATTTCCTAATCCACGTTGCAGGAAATTTTAACAACAATAACTTATATTATACCACATGAGAAAACACATTATTTTGTATTTTTTTAAAAATCAAATATTAGAAACACAGATAAAGACAAAAATAATTGAACATTTTAACACTTTTAAAATTTTAGTTCAAGGTGTATGAATTAATCAACAAAATGAATAATTTCCAGCTTTCATCTTTGTTTGGATTGGGGTAAAAAGAGGCAAAAATTGCAAAATGGGTTTAAAAAATCTTTAAAAAGTGCATCAAAGTGAATATTTTTTCATCCAGATGGTTTCAAGAGTGTTTTAGGATTCTAGGAAATACCTTCAGAACAGAAGAAGTGTTGTTTAACAGCCGTCTAGGTTTTCAAACATCACCAGGGATTTATTTTTAGGAAGATCAAATGCTTTCGGTAGTGACTCACATGTAATGGTGATACAGCAGACTAGAGCTACATTTACTTTCATTATCGATTAATCTGCCAACATTTTTTTCCTTGATTAATCGTTTGGTTTATTAAACATCAGAAAAGAGTGAATAATGCCAGTCACAGTATCCACAGCACAAGGTGATGTCATCAGGTGTCTTGTTTTGTCAGAGCAACAGTCCAAAACCCCCAAATATTCAGTTATTACGTATCAGAATAGTTGCAGATTAATTTTAATTTTGGTGAACTAATTGATTAATTGACTAATCAATGCAGCTCTACATGTAGAGCCCCAATTTGTGGCTGTAATGAGATGAGTTGAGACGGTGTTCCTGTTAAGAGGAAGCTGGACTCCATAAAGTTTGCTTTGCTTTGCTGTAATGAATCACAGACTGGCTGCTTTAAACATGAGCCTGCTGTACACACTTTAACGTAATCTCATCACACTTCTGTGTATTTAAGTGTTTAGTTATTTCTTGCTCCACTCTTCCTGGAGCCGCCCTCATATTTGCTCAGTAAAGCTTTAACTCATGTAGTTTCATGTTTCCACAGCATTATTTCACGCAGCTGTACGTCCGTTCCCTCGTGGTTGTTGAGAGTGAAAGTAGTAACTCGTGTGAGGAAGGCTGGCAGAAATGCTGCCCATTTGTAACTCACTGAAGGGGGGGGGGGGGGGTGTAAAACCGGCTCCTTCAACACAGCGACAGGTTTAAATACGTCATGAGCATCAATTCACAGAATGTCAGCAGGTTGAGTAAAAGGTTAAAGTCATTTTCCCATTTAATGACCTGCTTGGTTTGTGTAGCTAATTATAATAGAGAAGAATGGCTGTTGTAATTTCCCAGAGTCCAAGATTAAATCTTGTTGTCTTTTGTCTAACCATTCATCTAAAACTCAAAGATATTCAGGTTGCGATTATATTGGAGCTGCAATCATAGATTATTCATTTTGAGTCATTCTTTATAAAAAAAGGTTAAAATTCTCTGATTCCAGCTTCTTAAATGTGAATATTTTCTGGTTTCTTCAGTCCTCTGACAGTAAACTGAATATATTTGGGTTGTGGGCTGTTAGTTGGGACAAAATATGAAATTTTAGGCATCTTGGGCTTGTTGAATTGTGTAAGCAGGTATTTTACCTGGACAAGTACCTGGACCTCGACTTTATTAGATACTACAGTAACATCTCAGTCTTTCTGAACATGACTTGTACATACAAATTAGGGCGGCACTAACGATTATTTTCCTTATTGAAAATGAATAAATGCATGGACAAGAAAAATCACTTGATGCAGAATCTCTGGAGGGATTGTTCGCAGAGAAACTGCGACGGAGCTTCACGTGTGTGGTAAACAGTGTTTATGAGCGCCGCTGTATAAATGTCACACAGTCATTAATATCAGCGGGCTACTAACACTGTGAGCATGAGAACATCCTACATTATCGTGGAATTGTTTTGAATCAGCGACTAGTACAGAGGTCACTAATAGGAGGAATGTGGTTCGGGTCTGGACCCAGACGCCGTCCGACCCGGACCCAGACGCCGTCCGACCCGGACACCGTCCGACCCGGACCTATAACTGATAAATTATTGAGAATTATAAAAATTTTGATGGAGCGTTTCTATTTTCACTGGCACAGCCTTTACAGCACTGGTTCAGCGGCCCAGGAAACTCACAGACCTGCATGCGTTGTAAATCATCTCATGTGATGCTATTCAGCCAATCAAATCTGTGCATTCCAATAAGCATTACAACTCAAGTACAAGTCAGTGAGACACACACACACACACACACACACACACAGGGAGGGACAAGAGACAACAGTCAGAGAAATAAGCGAGTCATAGAAAAGTATTTTCACATGGCGTGCTCTAAAAAGAGAAAAGCAGACGGCGAAAACATCAAGAATGGACTGACCCTCGTACCGCAACCCCAAAGCTGTCAACCTAGCAAACTGCACATATGGAAGTAAAATAGAAGCCGAAATGTAAAAGACTAGAAACCAACAAACATGTCTGCTGTCAGGCTGCACATGTAAAAATAGAAATGGAAGTGGTTTGATTTTAAATTAGAAACCAAAAACGGCGGGCAGACATTATGTTGGGAGCAGCACATCTGGATGTGTGCAGTGGATCCAAAGCTCAGTGTTTTCACATCTATTTAGAGCTGAAACAATTAGTCGATTGACAGAAAATTTGCCGGCAACTATTTTGATAATCGAATGATTTTTTTTATTTCTAAAGCAAAAAAGCCAAATATTCTCTGGTTTCAGTTTCTTAAATGTGAGGTTTGCTGCTTTTCTTTGTGAGTAAATTAAGAAACTTAGCTTTTGGACTGTTGGTCAGACAAAACAAACAAATTGTTGGACTCTGAGAAATTGTGAATGCCATTGACGTTTTCTGGAGCTGCAACGCTTAGTCAATTAATCGATTAGTCAGTTGACGGAAACCTAATTGGCAACTATTTTGATGTCATTGTCATTTTTCAAGTAAGAAGGACAAAGATTCTCTGGTTCCAGTTCCTCAAATGTGATGATTTGCTGCTTTTCTTTGTCACATGTAGGGCTGCAGCTAACGACTACTTTAATCTGGTGATTATTTTGTTGATTAATTTTAATTTTAGTCGTTTGGTCTATAAAATGTGGATCAAAGTCCAAGCTGATGTCCTCAAATGTCTTGTTTTGTCCACAATCCAAAGATATTCAGTTTACTGTCACAGAGACTAAAGAAACCAGAAGATATTCACATTTAAGAAGCTGGAATCAGAGAATTTGGACTTTTTTTCTTTAAAAAAATTACTTGGATTGATTAATCGATTATCAAAATAGTTGGTTGGTTGGTTGATTAATTTTCTGTTAATCGACTTATTGCTGCAGCTCTACAAAGATGTTGAGTTTACTATCATGGAAAACTGGGAAACCAATGTGCAAATATGTTTCCAAGTAATTTTCCAACTAATTCAGTGTTTCCCACAGAATTAGAGTCTGTCTGTGGTGGTAGCTGACTAACTTATCAGAGATAACTTCTTGCTGGGTTTTCGCCAGTGTCGGCAGTCGGTCCTGAGCTGTTCCCCAGCTGGGCCAAAGCATCAGGGAATTTTTAAAAAAGTATTTTAATATGTTTTCTAAACTAAAATATGTTATAAAAGTAGGGTAGCTACTTTAAGGAATAGTTCAGTGTGTAGCGAGTGTGCAGTCGAGAGAGAGCGAGAGCGTGTGTCTGTGTGTGTGTGTCTGTGTGTGTGTGTCTGTGTGTGTGTCTGTGTGTGTGTCTGTGTGTGTGTCTGTGTGTGTGTCTGTGTGTGTGTGTGTGTGTGGGGCTGCGCTGACACCGGTCTGCAGTGCACGCAGACATGGGGACGAGCCAGAGGGCGACCGCCGCTTAGAACCAGAACCGGAGCAACCCGCCTGCCATTTGGAGAGAGACTCACCGAGAGCAGGCTGAGCAGGCAGAGCGGGAGAGTTTCTGCTGTAAACGAGCACCGAGACCCGGAGAGACGCGTCTTCTCTGTGGGGAAAAGCCAACAACAATCCTTTTGCCAGCGCGTGATTATGTTTTGATTCAGAGTGCGCACAGAGAGGAGGGGCTATTCACAGACGGGTCCGAGAACGGAGAGCGAGCATGGGACAGGCTGAGCGAATAATGTGCTGTACGCAGCTCTACTAGGAAATAAGATTTTACCCATTTTAAATAGTAAAAAAATAAATGAATAAATAGAAAATCAATATGTGACGATCAGTGTTGATGTTGTGGCAGGCCGCCACAAATAAGTAAATGAATAAATGTGTGGGAAACCCTGTAATTGATTAATCTAATAATTTCAGCTCTAGAGTACTGCTATGTATAATGGGGGTCAATGGGGGCCCAACAACAAACCTTTGCCCCGGGGCCTCACAGGAGGTTAATCCGGCTATGGCTGTGGGGAATTATAATGGGCAATATTCTCTATTTTATTTCACTTTATAAAAGAAATTATTAATCAATTAATTGAGGGAGAAAATGATCAATTCTGACACACTTCCTCCTCTCTCAAGCTTAAAAAAAACAATTATTTTATCTGTTAGCCATAAATAACGCGGTCTGATGCAAGTTTATCGCTGTGAATTATGAAGGGAATATTTTTAGTCTGGCTTCATCTGGTGCTGCAGACGGCTGAGTGCTGGCAGAGTTTGGTGCTGAGCTCTTATCAGTGGTCAGCAGAGTGTCGGACATGACAGATAACACGTCTCACCTCAGACACTTGTTCTCATACTGCATCCCAAAACACTCCTCACACACTCATAAGTAATCAATACATCACAGCCAGAGAACACCCTCAAAATCCAGACCTGCACAGATCTTTAACCTGGCTGCGCCGCCATTTTGGATTTATCAGTAACTGACATCTCACTGTGACTGCACATGACTCAGCACTTTTTCCTGCCGGCCACATTATCAATAAATGTATGAGATTAAAAGTTGTTTCTTCTAAACATGTTTTTGTTTACATGACAGGAAATATTCACCCATCTGACTAATCTGCTCCAAATGTGCCTTTTTATAATACAAATATAATGTATTAAAGGGTAATACCACATGTTTTTATTAAGAGATGAGTCAACAAAAAAGTCAGTAGGGCTGCAACTAACAATTATTTTCATTATTGATTAATCATTTGGTCTATAAAATGTCAGAAAATGGTGTAAATGTGGATCAGTGTTTCTCAAATGTCTTGTTTTGTCCACAACTCAAAGATATTCAGTTTACTGTCATAGAGACTAAAGAAACCAGAAAATATTCACATTTAAGAAGCTGGAATCAGAGAATTTAGACTTTTTTTTTCTTAAAAATGAGTCAAATGATTACATTAATTATCTGTATGCAGGGCACAAAATTAGCACCAGCCAAATGCTGGTAAAATATGCACGTGGCTGGTAGCCCTGAAAAAACGTTGGTAATCTATTGAGTGGATGGTAATTTGTCCATTTGGCTGGTGGTAAATTTAGCACCGTGTCTGTCTGTCGTCCATTGATTATTTTCATTCTCGTTAATCTGTCACTTATTTTCTTGCTGAATCTTCAGTCTATAAAATGTCAGAAAATAGTGATAAAAGTCCGTCACAATTTTGCAAAAGTTGAAATATTGAAGTGTTTAGTTTACAGCTAAAACAATTAGTTGATTGACTGACATGAATTATTTGCCAACTATTTTGATAATTGATCATTATGAGTCATTTTTAAAAGAAAAATATTAAAATTCTCTGATTCCAGCTTCTTAAATGTGAATATTTTCTGGTTTCTTTAGTCTCTGTGACAGTAAACTGAATATCTTTGAGTTGTGGGCGAAACATTGAAGACATCTTAGACTTTGGGAAACAGTGATCGACATTTTTCACCAAACAGCTAATCAATTAATCAAGAAAGTAATCAACAGTTTCATTGATAATAAAACCAGAAATAAATCACGTGAGATGTTGTATTTTGTTTGAAGAATTTTTGGGGCATTTTTGCTCAAAGAATTACACACACAATTAATTGATTAACTAAATAGTTACCAATATCAATGTATGTCTATCAACGATTATTATTTTGTCTGGTAAAAGTCCAAAACCTAAAGAATAAAATCACACAAATCAGGCAGAGAAATAGAAGAGAGAATGTTTGGCATTTCTGCTTGAATTAATGTAATAATAATAATAATTAATTATAATAAAGTAAAAAATTGATTATCAAAATGTTTGCAGGTTGATTTTCTGCCAAAGAATTCACAGTTGAGAAGCTGGAAATGTAAAGTTTGAATTTTGTAGAATCTTTGATGAACAGGAAAACTAATTGATTATCAAAATAATCAATTTATTAGGGAGGGGTGTATGTGTAGTGGGATGCTGAAGCATGTTGTAAAGAACACGCTGTGCTCTGTGTTCTTGTGTTCTTGCATTTGTTCCTTGTAATACAATCGTTAACATTTGGCACATCTGTCTGTCAGATGAGCCTGCTGCTGACTGATAAGCTCTGTGTCTTCCATGTTTCTGTGTTTATCTAGGGCCTTGCCCAGCTGGAGATCCTATGTAAGCAGCTGTATGAGACGACCGACACCGCCGTCCGACACCAGGCAGAGAAAGCTCTGGTGGAGTTCACCAACAGCCCCGACTGTCTCAGCAAATGTCAGCTACTGCTGGAGAGAGGCAGTGTGAGTAGTCTCAGGCACAGTGTTTGACCTGTAACGTCCCTGGTGGCTCAGGTGGGGGTCTGTGTCACCTGTGTGTAACCTGCTGTCACGTAATCATGGTTTTAGTTTGGTTTATTTGACAGAATGAAAGAGACGAGCCCAGATCACACACATCTGCAAAACGCCACCACAACACAATATAATGTCCAGAAGATTTATTTCCACTGTGGTCCTCGACGTAAAGACAGCACTGATGCAAGAGTGTGGTTGCCTAGGCAACATCTTCTGCCATCCAATCAGTAACAACAAATACAACATGTATACATACACACAGGGGTACTAAAACTTTTTTTTCCCAAACCTAGTCGTAGTTTTGGCTGCACCTAACGATTATTTTCGTTAACGATTAATTGTTTTGCCTGACCAACAGTCCGAAACACAAAAATATTCAGTTTATAATGAGATAAAACAGAAAAGCAGCACATCCTCACAGAGGAGAAGCTGGAACCAGAGAATAATGACTGAAACAATTATTCAATTATAAAGTAGTTTCTGAATAATTTTCTGTTGATGGACTAATCCATTCATTGACTAATTGTTGCAGCTCTAGATATTTCACTCTGAACCACAAAAGTCCACCTCATGGTGGCGCTAGAAGAAAAGTCAGGATCATCAGAGTCAGTAAGATTCATCTTCTGGGGAACATGAATAACAATCCATCTGACAGTTGTTCAGATATTTAAGTCTGAACCAGAGTGGTGGACCAACAGACAAACATTTCAACAAGAAAACACCTGAGCTGATGTTTCTTCTCTTCTGTCTTCACAGTCGTCATACTCTCAGCTGCTTGCGGCCACCTGTTTGTCTAAACTGGTATCTCGAACCAGCAACCCTCTTCCCCTCGAGCAACGCATTGACATCCGTGAGTATCTGTGTCTTTTTTTTTTTTAGGCATCAAACCTCCATGAGAACAACATGTGCTTCTGAGCTTTGCTTTTACTGCACCTTCAGTTTCTTTTCCTTAACGATCACACAGAGCGCTTTTTAGCAGCCTGCGGCGGCTTTTTGTAATTGTTTTCAACGAGAGTGAAGCTTTTTGCTCACTGCCTGTGTGTTTCTGAGCGCCTCGCGTTTTTGCAGGAGCGCCATGAACACCTCGAGTTGAAAAAACTTCAACTCAGAGCTGAAAAGCGCCCATCATTTGCATTTTTCCCATTGTCCAATTGGATGAATTGAGAGACGGACCTTCTGTGGTGGTGACGACAACAGGTGGAGAAAACCAGACGGGTCTGAGATGAACTAGTGGTGGCTGTAACTGTAGTTACCATGATCTGAACAGAAAACAGCTGGAGTGACTTTACTTCACAGCAACAGTTAGGCTAAGGACAGGTGATTCGGTGGTTGCCTAGCAACAATAATAAAAAAAAAAAGTATGCCCCAACAGAAAAGGCAGTGTGGTGTGCCACGTGTTTTGCAACCTGCATAAAGTGCTCTGTCTGATCTGTAAGTCAGACTGTTCACATGTTGTCGTCTGGTGGGACGCACCGTCTCCCTCGGGGGGGGTGCACACAGGCAGATTCATTTTCTTGACTAATTGATTAATTGACTGAATCTTTCAGGTGTGTTGCTCCGCTCTCATGAAGCTCTTGTTTTTTGTTTTTTTTAACTTGCAGGGAACTATGTGCTGAATTATTTGGCTACGCGGCCAAAGTTAGCAGCATTCGTGACCCAGGCGTTGATCCAGCTGTACGCCAGGATCACCAAACTGGGCTGGTTCGACTGTCAGAAAGATGACTACGTCTTCAGAAACGTCATCGCCGATGTGACGCGATTCCTACAGGTGTGTGTTTGATCATTTAGTATCAAAGTAAGAGTGAATGTGTCTCTGAGCTTGTTTGTCACTGTGTTGATGTGTAACTGCTGTGTTTACAGGATAGCGTTGAGCACTGCATCATAGGGGTCACCATCCTGTCCCAACTGACGAATGAGATCAATCAGGTAGGTTCATCTTCCTCTCTTCACTTCATTTCCTTCTGTGTTGTGTTGAATTAAAAATGTTTAACATGTTGTTTTCTCTGCAGGCTGACACAACACATCCTCTGACCAAACATAGGAAGATCGCATCATCATTCAGAGATTCCTCCCTCTTCGACATTTTCACTCTTTCCTGCAACCTCCTCAAACAGGTAAATGTGCTTCAGGTGTTAACGAATCTCATTTATGTAAAATGTGTTTGACAATTTAATAACTAAATCAAAAACTACCTCAGAACTTTTCTTTAATGTTTTTCTGTGTTTTTAAAAAGAAAAACAATAGAAACAAACTAGAAATCATAAGTAAATATAAAAAATAATGATAAAACACTCTTAGAGAATACCAAAGAAACTTTTAAAACTTACCATGTTGGATCATGTGGAGAACATGATGACGATACTGTCAGAGCGCTGAGCTGCTTTCTGTTCCTGTTTTAAAATAATTCCCCACAGCAGACCTTTTTAGGTGCTTAATTTCTGCCAGGTCACGCCCTGCAGCCACAAGTTGTGGATAATAACAGTTTAATGACACATGTTGGCACAGATGGAGCAAAATAAACAAAGGATCAGGATTTAATGGGGCTTTAAAAAAAGAAGCCTAAATTACATTAAGGCTGATCTAAAGAAAATACCTTATTGTGATTTTTCTGCCCAGTATTGTGATTTAAATTGCTGTTATTTGGCTGTATTTGTGGTCTATATCGTTTTAAACAAGATAAACTTGTACCAGGCATAATCCCTAATTTATCTTGTTTCTACATGAACAGAATCAGATAAAATAATACAGTTACATCTCTCAGGGTTCAAACCAGTCAGAGATGTAAATCTGTCTCACGTTTATTAACATATTACATTAACTGTATATTTAACATTCTCAGTAAACATTTCAAAGATTCAAAAGTGGCGTTATATTTATGGTTAACAGATGGTAATGATGGTAACTGCTGGAAAATGAAAGTGTTTCATATCAGACTGATGACCTTTAATCAGTGTGTTTACATGCACTGTAGTAATCAGATAACTCAGAGACACCAGGTTACTGTAAATCTACGTGTACATGCAGCAGATCAGTAACCAAATTTCTCCTCCGCCCCTGACCTTATTGCTAACAGAGTTTAATTATTAGTGACAGAGGACGCTGCTTCCTGGCTTTTGTTTTTGGTGTGTGTGTCTGTCAGAGCAGACTGAGAGAAATCGGCGTTCTCCAGGAGAAATCTACCTGTGGAAACCAGGTTTCCTTAATCCCCTTCCCTGATTATGGAAACTAGGTTTCTCTTTTACATGATGATTAAGAAATCAGCTGTCTGGAGAACGCCGACTGTAACCTGGTTACTTAAATACATGTGAACGCAGTGAATGATGCTGTCGACAGCTCTGCACTTAAATTGTTATCATTATTGCACAGACTGACACGTTCTGAATCCTGCAGGTCTAAATCCTCAGGTTTTAATGGTACTAAGTTTCAATTGATGACATGATTATGGTTTAATGGTTTAACCAGGGATTAGGGAAACTACCAGCTACCTGCTAGCTGACTGAAACTGATGTAGAAAAAGACTCTTCACTCTGTTACTCTTTTGTCGACAGTAAAAAAAACACACAAGCATGAAAATGATGCAGAGTGACGTAGTTTCACATACAAAAGCATCTTTTTCCAGTCTTCAATCATTTAGCCTGCAGTTTGTTTTTGTTGTTTTTGTTTCACCAACTCACAGAATTAACATAAATGATCCACAGCTGAATACATTTCTTGGCAACAGATGTCATCAAAGGTCACAGGTTTCACATCCTTCAGCTACACCTTGTTTAAACACTTAACTGTGTAATTTGCATTTAAAATCACAGCAGTTTCAAAACTCTGCTCTTTCTAATTGCAGTTTTGGTATAAAAACAATACTTGTTCAGACTTTAGATGGAGAACGTCTGTCAGCTGACTGATGAAGTTGTACCTCGACTAAAAAACTGTATCCCAGCCAGACAGCACAAAGAGAAATTAAACCACTGCAGGTTGAATGAAGCTGTTTTTATGTGTTTGTTTTTTAGGCTTCGGGGAAAAACCTGAACCTGAACGATGAATCTCAGCACGGTCTGCTGATGCAGCTGCTCAAACTCAGCTACAATTGCCTCAACTACGACTTTATAGGAACTTCCACAGACGAGTCGTCGGACGACCTCTGCACCGTACAGATCCCCACATCATGGAGATCAGGTAGCTGCAGTGAATGTGGAGACGTCTTATTTAGACTGTGAAAAGTATTTTATCATATAATCTAATCCCATGGCTATAAAACATATTGGTGTAAACACTGAATTTAGTTTCAGCCTAATACTCCTCCCCAAACACTGGGTGCCTTAAGGAAGAGCCAACGGTGCCGCAATATTTGTTCATTTCCATTTGTTTATTGTATATTTTAGTCACATTTATCACATTTTTATATTATGTTTTCAAAAATGGCAAAATGGAAGAAATGAGCAACTAGACAGGGCTGAATGAACACGTCTGAAAATGTGAAATATTGTAAGCTGAAGCACCTAAAGGAGTTGAAGTTGAAGCACTGAAATGTTTTGAAGTATCAGTTGGACAGTTTAAATCAGTTAAAGTGTAATTTTTGAACAAAAGCAAGTGAAAGAAAGTTCAGCTTAAGCTTTGTAGGAAGTTGGATTGACAGTTTGTATTTAAGAGATGAATGAAAATATTAGAAATGTCAGTTAAGTGTAAAAGATGCTATTACGAGAGAAGGTGTGAAATAAGCAACAAGCACTGGAATCATCATATTAAAACCCAGTTAAATATACATTTAAGCTGCAGCTAAGATTGATTTAGTCATACAAAACTATATTATGATATTTGTAACAATATTAGTTTTTAATGTTTATTTATAATTGGCACTAAAATCATTTTATGAATCTTAAATTGACAACTTAAACAATTCAACTATGAAAATTGCTGACTTGAACCCTGTGTGATCCTGAAGTCTTTGATAAAAACTTAAATATTAGCATGTGCAGCAACTGTAAAACTTTATTATTATTATTATTAAAACTGTATTAACTTCTTCTGTTTTGTCCCCTGCAGCGTTTCTTGATTCCTCCACCCTGCAGCTCTTTTTCAATTTATATCATTCCATCCCTCCATCCCTTTCCCCGTTGGTAAGTGAAAGTAGAAATGTGGTTTAGTAGCATGGAATAAACTGAAGCTTCCTGTTTGACACTGAACATTGCGTGTTTTGTGTGTGTGCAGGTGTTGTCATGTCTAGTTCAGATAGCCTCTGTCAGGAGGTCTCTCTTCAACAACGCAGAGCGAGCAAAGTTCCTCTCACACCTGGTGGACGGAGTGAAGAGGATACTAGCAAACCCTCAGGTTTATAACACGCCTCCTTCATTCACACAAACACAGTTTTCTGTTTTTTACCGGCTGGTTGTTGTGAACTCGTGAAATGTTTTGTGCTTCAGTGTTTGCCGGATCCTAATAACTACCACGAGTTCTGTCGTCTGCTGGCGAGGCTGAAGAGTAACTATCAGTTGGGGGAGCTGGTCAAAGTAGAAAACTACCCTGAAGTCATCCGCCTCATAGCCAACTTCACCGTCACCAGTCTGCAGGTGGGTGGTGTTCATCGCTGTGGTCTTCTGAGCAGCACAGTGGTTCCCAAACCACAGAGAGGGCTGATGGTGCTACAGCAAGTCACGATGGAGAATTTTGTGAAAGGACTGTTGAGAAAACGTTAAGCAGATGAACCAACTCAGACTGCACCAAACAAAACATACAAAAATTAGAAAATATGAGTCTGTCGGGTAAAAAGTGTCCAGCAGCTTAAGTTCTGTTTTTCCTCACACATCCCCACTTTAACCTGTAGAAACTCAAGTTTTCTTTTTTCACACTGTTGCAGTCTGAGGTGTAACAGCAGCTGTGAGGATAAAAATCAAACATAAACAGACTGAGTGAATAAATGATGACGTACATGAATCATGTGACTTAAACGTCACTGAAGAGCTGAAACATCAGATCTGTGTGGAGCGATGAGGAGACTGTAACCTTCCTCACATCAATACATGAAACTAACACAAATGTCATATTTCCATCATGTTTTCCATCGTTTGAGCTTTGACTGCTGCTCTTTTAATGACGTCATCTCGTTGTGTCCTCTTCTTCTGCAGCGGTTTAATGGCACCGACTGGAGAATTAGTTTATCTGCTGATATTCACACAGCAGCAGTGGATGGAAACAAACATCACTACATTTTCCTGTGTAGTTGCTAGTGTTAATAGTTTTCTGATCAAATATGGGGCCTTTGATTTAGTGTCTCTGCTTTTTCCCCCTGAAGCTTAATATTTGATAAAAATGTAATAATTGATTCTGGGGTTAGTGTAGGTGGTCTTCATCACAGCCAAGTTGTTGCAGTAACATGCTGAAGGAAGTCCTGTCAGTAAAAAGCGTCATTGTGGATACTCAATAATCCGGCTCTGTGTAGGCAGGCCTCTGTGGTCTTCATCTTTGGTTGGTACTTTGTCAGCATGCCACTTAGAATATTAGTATTGTTTACATTTTATCATTTTTATAACCTAATTTTGATGATCAGTTTTTTATTTTATTTGGAACTTTTTTGCAGTGTGCCGGCATGTTTTTGACTGACTGATTTGATCTAAATGCTTGGTTACTAAATTAGTCTAAATTTGAGGTGCGTTTCCGACAGAAATAATTTTGATAGATTTTCTATAGAAATTTTTCAAGATTCCTCACAGATGTGACATTAAATTAACACACTAGAAAGTTGTTATTTGAGAGTTTCAGTGTTGGTTTTGGAAGGTTGTGGAAAATGTTTTGAACTCTGGCAGTATGCGGTCCTCACCTGTTCCTCCTCTCCTCCTCTGTGTGTCAGCACTGGGAGTTTGCCCCCAACAGTGTTCACTACCTGCTGAGTCTGTGGCAGCGTCTGGCAGCTTCTGTCCCCTACGTTAAAGCCACAGAGCCTCACCTGCTGGAGACCTACACTCCTGAAGTCACTAAAGCCTACATCACGTCACGGCTGGAGTCGGTCCACGTCATCCTCAGGTAACATCTGCTGCAGCCTCCATCTCTTTATACTGTTATACCAGATAAACTGGTACCATGATGCCAGTTCCAAATAATTTTCTCTTTCAGTGCAGCTTTTTAGTCAGTTTCATTCTTCTTTTGTGATGATGTGATTCTGACTAAGGCTGTATGCATAAACATCAATGCATCAACAAAGGCAGAGAAGAAGAAGATGACTGGTAGCAAGTAAACATGGACTTAAACAATGCAGGTTCCAAAAATCTGTTTAGCAAATGTATTATGATGAAGGAAATGCACTGGTGAGAAACACTGAATGTAAACCTTTAGGAAACAAACTGTCCTGTTAACAAACTGCGTGTCCACATGTTTTCTCCACAGAGACGGTTTGGAAGACCCTCTAGATGACGCCGGGCTCGTCCAGCAGCAGTTAGACCAGTTATCCACCATCGGGAGGTGCGAGTACGAGAAGACGTGCGCTCTGCTGGTCCAACTGTTCGACCAGGCAGCTCAGACCTACCAGGAGCTGCTGCAGTCCACCAACTCCAGCGCTGCAGACATCACTGTGCAGGAGGGTACGTTCAGAAACACACACATTAACACACACATTAACACACACACACAGGGGCCAGCATCACTGACATAAGACAGATACGATTTTATTGAACCACAAGGGTCAATTCACATTACAGCAGCACAGAGACAGACTGAGAGTTAATGGAAGAAATGGACAAAAAATAAAATAAGAGATTAAACAAATTAGAGAGGTGACATTAAGAATACTATATATATATAATCTACATTACAATAATAATAATAATGTTTTTTACAAAACACTTACAGATATGCATCTCCAGCAGCCATGTGTGAATTTAAGTATTTAGGTTCAGGTATGAATAACAAGTACAATATACATATTACTGTAATAAATACATTTTATATATGTGCAGTATATGTAATAGAGCTGCAACAATTACTCGATTAATCCATTAGTTGCCAAATATTAAATTAATCGCCAACTATTTTGATAATCGATTAATTATTTTGAGTAACTTTTTTAATATGTAATATACACTCACTGTACAGTCATAATACAATACTATGAAGTATATATTTAGGAAATATGATACATCATATGATGTAATATAAAAGCACAACAGTATTATAGTATTGTTATATTGTGATGTAAGTAATATAATGTAAAGGATTTAGATTTAAAGATGCATATTTTATCATATCTGCTATTTTTTTTTCTAGTTATCTGATTATATAATTAGCTTTACTTATTTTGCTCAAAGTTTTGAGAACAAATCAACATGTGGCTACTTGATGAGTAAAATGAGTTGAAACTGGACACAGTCATTTCTGTCTGCTCTTGGTTTATTTTTAGGATTGAATATATCTGACTAACGGTTCCTCTCGCTCCTCACGCAGGTCGGTTGACATGGCTGGTTTATATAATCGGGGCCGTGATCGGTGGACGGGTGTCGTTTGCGAGTACAGACGAGCAGGACGCGATGGACGGAGAGTTAGTCTGTCGGTAAGAACTCGAGAGGTGAAAATATGTTTTCAGGAACTGGTGAAAGAAAAGCTGATTGATCTGCAGTTCGTCGTCAAGGATGGAGAGACGTGAGGCGAGAGCAGCAATTTGTATCGAAACTCGTCCTCCCTGTTTGAGTCATAACATGAAACACATATTTCTAGATTCAGTGGCACTTATACTTTCTGAAGATATCATCATCTGCTTAGAAGTCTTAGAAAAAAGTCGCCTCCTATAACTGCAGAACTTGCTTGATAATCAAGTTTTCTTCAGTATCAAAGTAATCCAGTGATAGATGTCTGTTCATCCATGTTACACTGCAAACAGGAGCTGCTAATAAATGACTAAATGTAAACAACTAACTCACTGAATCTGTGGCAATGTCGTACTTCATGTGCACCAAAGCATTATGGGAACTGAGAGCATGATTATCCCCCAAATCGAAGTAAGAAGGAAAAAAGAATAATAAATAGGAGTGATAAAATCCATAATTTCAGTATTTTTATGACATCACTATTGCTCAAAATATTATATTCCTGAAACACCGACACTGTCCTCTATCTATTCATATACAGATATTTGTCCTGAGTTGAAAACCAGTGGACATGCAGACAAAAACTCCAGCAGTTGTCTCAGTTTTGCCTGATGACCATAGTGAAAACTCACTAACTTCATGGAGGCAGAACTTCTCTGATCCACAGAAAGCTTCATTTATGTGCAGTTGTTAATTGATAGAAATCTTATATTGTAGTAAATATCTTTGGGGGGTTTTTTCAGACACAACAGGACGTTTGAAGACGTCATGTCAGGTTCTGGGAAACTGGGATGAACATTTTTAATTTCATTAAAGACCAAACGATTCATGGAGAAAATGAATCAATAATGAAAATAATCGTTGGCTGCAGCCCTAAAACTGACTACATGTGTGTTTGCCCTTCAGGGTGCTCCAGCTGATGAACCTGACCGACTCTCGGCTCGCGCAGGCCGGCAACGAGAGACTGGAGCTGGCCATGCTCAGCTTCTTCGAACAGTTCAGAAAGATCTACATCGGTGACCAGGTGCAGAAATCCTCAAAGGTAAACGCTGCTTTCAAACTGTGTTTGCATCAGAGAGTAGATGTCTGTAGCATGTGTTCACCCCCGTCCCTCCCCTCCCTCGGTAACCCTTCGCTGTCCGCTGCTGACGGGGGGCCAGGTTGATGGGACTGAGCAGATCTTTTGTCCTGAGCACCGTGGCGTCTGCTAGTGCTGACTGCAGCAGTTTCTATAGAGCCGCACAGTCTCACACAGTCGTGTTTTACTATTGTGCAGTTTGACTTCGGTTCATGCTGACTGACGGAGTGTGTTCTCTTTGTTCTGGGGCAGAAACTGCAAAATGTGACGTCCCAGATAAGTGGTGCAAAGTAGAATCTGTAGTTTGTCCCCACGTGTTCCCGTCTGGTGTCTGGTTTGGTTTTAGCGCCCCCTACCTCTCTAAAAGTGTCATCACAATTTAAATAATGTTTTGTTGTTTAGTAGAAATGTGCTTTATTTTACAGGTCCTACAAATTTGCAGGTATTTAACAGTTAATTTTCAGGGCATTTTACAGGGAGCAGAGTATCTGCAGGTCTTAAAGTCTTAAGAAGTCTTGATTTAGGTTTAAAAGTCTTAAATTTCATTCACAAAGGTCTTTTTCTAGCCTGCCAGTAATGTTTTTTAATGTGATCTTAGCAAAACCTAGCTGGAAAATCTCCAGTTTTATTGTTCCAGACCTCTGAGCTTAATCAAACCAACCATTCATCCATATTTCTGCTGCTTATTCACGTCATGATTAATTACTTATATTATTGAGAATGATTGTTATATACTGCCAGGAAGTAATAACAAAAATGTGAAATAAATTTGAATAAACTGACATTTATTTCACATTGAACTTGGTAAACTGAGTATTTTCTGTCAGCTAACGAATTGATCAGAGTCTAAATTTATCAAGATTTTTTAGAAAATTAACAACTATGAACCCAAATATAATGAGTCGTCACTTACCAACTAAAGCAACATAACTTTTTCAGTTTTTTCTTTTAATTTGCACCAGCGTGTCTGTAAAATGTCCTGAAAATTAACCGTTCAATACCTGCAAATTACTCAGAAAAAGTACCTGTTAAATAAAGTGTTACCTAAATGTGTTGGATTAGCTTCGTTAGTATCAGCTCAGCAGTAACCTCGCAGCTCTTTGTGTGCATGAGTTTAGCTGCTAATAAGCTGGGTCAGTGTTTCAGGCCTTTTTCACTGTGAGAGCCTAACTACCTGTAACGAAACATACTGCATATCCATCATCACAGCTTCTGCTTTCATTTCCACTGTTCTCCACCTGCTTTGAGTTCCTGGAACTAAACTGTGTCTCTGCTCAGGAGCTGACACTAAATCCAAGTTGTTCCAAGTACTCTCGATGCATTTTCAGAGGCAGCACAGCATTAATAAAACAGGACTGGTGTTTAGATAAATACTGCAAGGAGGCGTGTTTCATTAAACATGTTCTAATCCAGAATATCTGCTGCCGTGTTCTGCATTTGTCCCTGTAAGTAAGTAAGTAAAGATTTATGAATATAATTAATAGTACTTCTCAAAACACACATCACATTAAAAGCGTTAAGCAAACATGATAGTAACAAGAATTATAATGTACATAATAGAACATAAAACAGAAACAATATGAACAACAAATAAATCCTGACTGAGCTGTTTAGAGGAAAACTGTTTGTACAGTGTTGGAGTTTGAATATTTCCCAGCTGCGGGTCAAAAAAGAAACTCAGAAATGATTGATATGTTTACATATGCAAACATATAACCAGGAATCTCCAAAAACCTGATCCTAACTGCTGCACTAACATACATGTGAATATTCTCAGTATTAGTGGACACAGCTTCTCTTTAATGATGCACAGTCCTGTACACAAGTTTTACTTTAGATGTTTCACAAAAACGGTTTTTATATCTTCTGCATTAATGTGTCAACGGGAAATATCATATTTTAGATTTCCAAACAATGGCAGCAGGTACTCTGGACTGATGAGTCAAAATGTTTAAAATATTTGATCCAAGATGTTTGGAACAACCTGCCTGCAAAGTACCTTTAAAAAAACTGCAAGTTTAGTTTTGCGTGTTTCTTTTTTTGTTCACTGCACTTTGTACAAACTTGATTCGCAAATAAAAAAACTCTTCATGGCATTTTCTTTGAAAGCAACCGAACTTAAACTTTTGCACAGTCCTGTATGTCCAGAACATTGTGGTGGAGCGGAAACACCAAGCAGAAGATGTTCTAAGTTTTGGGAGCTCCAGGTTACGGGTTGTTAAGCTCCTGCAGTGGGAAAGTGGTTTCATTGAAGCGAATGACCAGAAACAACAACTACAGTCAGCACAATAAGCAGCATTAGCAGAGCTGTTGGATGTGTGACTCTGAAGTCAGTTTCATGAGGGAGGGGCCCCACTTCCTGTCAACTTAACCCTCTGTTCTCCAAACTAGCGTGAGGCCCCCAGTTCTTTATCTTGTGCTGCAGATCTCAGTCTCTTCATGCTTTGTGTGTCTGCGCGGAGCGAGAAAGCAGAGCTGAGAGTGTTACTGTAGATTACTGGCTTTGTGTTAGCCGTCTGCATCCTGTCCATCAGTTCTCTGAAAATCCAGCTGATGTAGTCGTAAAGCTGTGATTAAATTTACTGACCCTGTCAAAGAATGTGTAGAAAAGCACCTCTTACACCATCGAGTTACAAGGGAGTGCTTAAAACTAACAGCTGGGAGATGCATTTACAAATACAAATCTGCCAAAAACTCTTTTTATTCTGTTGTTAAAGTTACTACATGGAACTTTTAACTG
>CM076463.1:1221370-1258870 GCA_038419695.1 Scomberomorus guttatus
CGGTGTGAAGCTGAAGGGCGTCAGCGTGTGTTTCGCCATGCTGAAGGCGGTGCTCAGCGGAAACTACGTCAACTTCGGGGTCTTCCGTCTGTACGGCGACGACGCTCTGGATAACGCCTTACAGACCTTCATTAAACTACTGCTGTCCATCCCTCACAGTGACTTACTAGTACGTTCAGTCAGATTAACATCTTATATACCAGGAACAAGTTAAACCTGCTGGTGAAAACATTTAGAAATGTTTTTGTCTCCAGTTTGAAAACGCCCCACCTGACACAAACCCATCTGTTACCACATTTATCTCCAAATCCTTCCAGACCCAAACCGTTAATGTAAAAACTGAGGCTCAGAGCTGCTGCTGGGCGTCATACTAAACACAAAGATATTGTACTGTAGGTCTGCACAACAACCAGGGGAAATAAATAGATTATAAAAATAAATAACATTTGAAAAACTCACTGATACTTGCAGATTTTCAGCAGTTCACAGCTGATAAATAGAAAATAATAAGCTCGATTTTTGAGGTTTGGAGGTTTTCAGGAGGTCTGAGACCTCCAGGATTATTGGACTAGGGCTGCAACTACTGATTATTTCCATTATTGATTAATCTGCTGATTAATCTCTCGATTGCTTAATTAATCGTTTGGTGTGTAAACTGTCAGAAAGTAAAGAAAAATGTCCGTCACAGTTTCTGTTAATCCAAAGGAACATTTTCAAATGTCTGTTTGACCTGCAGTCAGGTCAGATATTCAGTTTACAGTGATCGTATCTGACAAACTGGAACTAAAGGGAATTTTTCTTATCGATTATCAAAATAGTTGTAGCTTAATGATTAATTATCTATCAATCAACTAATCAATTCAGCTGTATTTTCCACCCTTAATTCAATACATCACAAATACCATCAGGACTTACATGAGCACAATCACAATCATCACCACTGAACTATAAATTAACTATATAATCAATGCTAACAGCATCTCTTCTGACTCCTCGCATGTTTTAAACGGAGAACTTCTGCCCTCTAACAGGTGATTTAGAGTCTCTCAATTTAAAGACAGGCTGAAGAACTTTTATACATCAGTCTATCCAGGATCAGTGTGCTGCTAACTGAGATCTGAACTCAGAGGATATGATCTGATGTGTATGATTGTTATGATTGTTTGCTGTTTTATGTGCGGCTGTGAAAAGCGTCAGATGTGTTACTGTGTGTTTAATCTGTGTGTCAGTGTCTTACTGCCTAACGACGCAAAATGCCGTATGATGTAGGAACTAACCCTGACTCTCCTCTCGTCCCTGCAGGACTATCCTAAACTCAGCCAGTCGTTCTACTCTCTGCTGGAGGTGCTGACGCAAGACCACATGAACTTCATCGCCAGTCTGGAGCCTCATGTGGTCATGTACATCCTGTCTTCAATATCAGAAGGGCTCACCGCGCTCGGTAACACTCTCACTGTTCAAACTTTATTTTTTATTTATGTCTTAGTGTGCATGTGGCTGTAGTTGTTGACTGTGTGTGTGTGTGTGTGTGTGTGTGTGTGTGTGTGTGTTTCAGATACGATGGTGTGCACGGGCTGCTGCTCCAGTCTGGACCACATAGTGACCTACCTGTTCAAGCAGCTGTCACGCTCCACAAAGAAGCGTCCCACTCCGATGGCGACAGACGATCGCTTCCTGCACATCATGCAGCAGCACCCAGAGATGATCCAACAGGTCAGATTATTATTACTTATATTATTACATCTGAAGCCCCGTTCAGACAGGATGGGAATGAAATAACTGAAGACATTCAGCAGGACAAAGACAAAAGCCTCCACAGGGGGAGCCGGAGAGTTGAAGGTGAGGCAAAAAATACGTGAAGAAGAGTCAAAACTCATCCTCCTTCTCAGACTAGTTGCAGACCTAATTTTTGGTTATATTGGGTCCCAAACAGGCTGATATGTTGTTGTTAGCATGTTTCCATCTGTCAGATTAGCAAAAACATTTTGTTGTAGAAGGAAAAAACTCAGAGATCCACTTTGAAATAAGAAGTTGCTCCAGACGGGATTTAACTGACAGGAGGAGCAGCGAGTTCACTGAAAAACAGTTGCTCATTGCAGCTGTAACTGTTACTGAGGTGAAAAATGAGCCACAAACAGAGAAGGAATGAATTAAAATCACTGACCAGCAGGTGAAGTTCAAATCTCCACACACAGAAATCTGAATGAGACCTTGAACGTGTTTCCTCTCTCGTCTGCGACCACACGAGAAGTTTAAATCAAATGTTTTTTGTCTTTATTGTTTAGATGCTGTCGACAGTTTTGAACATCATCATCTTCGAGGACTGCAGGAACCAGTGGTCAATGTCACGACCTTTGTTAGGCCTCATCCTCCTCAACGAGAAGGTAAAATCACACAGATATGACTCACGCCTGAAACATCAGTGTATCTGTGTGTGTGTGTGTGTTAACATGTGTTTGTCCTGCAGTATTTTGCTGACCTGAGGAACAGCATCGTTAACAGCCAGCCCCCAGAGAAGCAGCAAGCCATGCACTTATGTTTCGAGAACTTGATGGAGGGAATCGAGCGAAATCTACTAACAAAGAATCGGGACAGGTAGGTCACAAATATCTGAATATGAACGTATTATTGTCCTTCATTCAGTCAGGATGCACCAGACCTGAGTACTGAATATTTACTGCAGGATTCAACAGCTACAGTACTGCAGTTTTTGCCATATTTCAAGACTTTTTCAACTTTTTGGCGTTTCCACTCAGAAATTGCATTTTCATCATTGATTAATCTGTTGATTATTTTTACAATTAGTTGTTTGGTTCATAAAATGTCAGAAAATGGTGAAAAATGTTGATCAGTGTTTCCCAAAGCTGACGTCATCAAATGTCTTTTGTCTACAACTCAAAAATATTCAGTTTACTGTCACAGAGACTAAAGAAACCAGAAAATATTCACATTTAAGAAGCTGAATCAGAGAATTTTTCTTAAAAAATGACTCCAAATGATGAATTGATCATCAAAATAGCTGATTAATTTTTTTTCAATTGACTAATTATCGTTGCAGCTGTAGTCGGTTAATGGCTCTGTTTTATGTGTTCGACCACATGAACACACACACATGAACTTCTCTCTGTGTGTTTCCAGGTTTACTCAGAACTTGTCGGTGTTCAGGAGGGAAGTTAACGACAGCATGAAGAACTCAACATACGGGGTCAACAGCAACGACATGATGAGCTGACATTCCACACAGCCGAGTCTTATCCAGCTGCAGACAGAGTTCACCCCTCCCTCGCCCCTCCACAGCCCCCCCGCCTCCCCCCTCTGCATCAGCCTCTCTCCCCCCCGGGCCCGGATGCCTCGGGATCATCTCCTCACCCCGACACGACTCGCTGCTGCGTGTGCAGCAGCTTACGGGGTCGTTGATTAAATTCAGCGAATAAACACCTCTGCGTCACTTCTACGTTGCACCTGCTCCCCCCTCCTCCCTCCTCCTCCCCCCTCCTCCTTTTTGATATAAGCATATATAAATATATACAGATCTATTTTAAAGCCAGTCTGCTTTGGTCTGACGAGCCGCTCGTCTGGCTGTCCTGAGAGTGGAGGGGTGAGGAGGTGAGAGCGAGGGAGGGAGTGCTGTGGATGAAACAGGAGGTGAGGAGGGGGAGGGAGGGGGGAGGGGACGAACGCCGGTAAACGTAGTAATCCGCTTCTGCCTGCCTTGTATAGAAAAACACACAAAAACCAAGTGTACATTTTTTTTCGTAACATTTTGAACAATGTTTATAACGATCGAATTTAAAACACAAAGATGAGTTGAGGAAAAACAAACACAAAAATAAAAACCGTGTGATTGAGCTTTTTACAGTGTAGTGAGTTAGTGCAACTGTCTGTCTGCGTGGGGAGCGAGCTTTCCACACGAGAGAGAGAGTACGGGTGAGGAGGGGGGGGGGGGGGGTAAACGGAGCTGCAGGGTGGCCACAGGAGCACTTAGGCGGCAGAGGTGTCGATGAACGGAAGAAGAAGGTACACACACTAACAGAAAGGGAGAGTCAGAGCATCCACGTTGTACATTTTTCTCAGTCTCTGGTTGAAGTGATGTAAATAGCCACGTCCCTCGCGGCAGCAGGTCCGACGAGCTTTAAAGGGAAATGACACCATTTTTCAACCTGATACTTGTCCTCATAAACGTGTCTGTTCATAAAAACTTGAAAGATTCTGCTGAAAACGAGACTCCGTCAAAGCGTCTGTCAGGACAAGCAGCACTTAAACTTTACTTTCACTTAAATCATTTCAAACTACAGCTGAAATGACTCAATCAATTATCAGCTAGTTGTCAACAATTTTGATAATAATTTAATAATTTCAGTCACTTTTCAAGCAAAAATCAAATATTTGCTGGTTCTAGCTGCTACAATGTGATTATTTTCTTCTTTTTTCAGTCATGTTTCATTGTTACCTGAATATTTTTGGGTTGTTAATCACACTAAACAAGATATTTGTAGACGTCACCTTGGACTCTGGGAACACTTTAATCTTTAAAATATACCAAACATATTGGCTTATAACTCCTTTTAACAAAGCAAAATTAATACTATAATAATAATTTAATAGTTTCAGTCACTTTTCAAGCAAAAATGGCAAATATTTGCTTGTCATTATTGGCTCTGGGGAATTATAATTGGTGTATTTTATAGATTAAATCAGTGTTTCCCAAACATTTTGGTTTTTTAAACCCTTTAAAATTAAAGAAAAAATAAGAATATTATAATAATAATTTATAGTTTCAGTCACTCTTCAAGCAAAAATGACAAATATTTGCTCTTCTAGTTTGTCCAATGTAAAGATTTTCTGCTTTTCTGTTTCACATCACTGTAAACCAACATGTCGACACGTCATCCATGATATAAGATTTGTTTTGTTTGATTAAATTCTTAAAGGCTTGAAAACGCTTAAAATGATCCAGTAAAAAGCAAATATTAGAGGAAAATCTGTAAAAACAAACAGATTTAACTTCGTGGTACACGATTAATTGATTAATCAAGAAAATAATCGAAAGATGATGAAAATAATTCTTAGTTTTAGCTCTGAATATTTCAAACACATCTCTGCTGCTGTAATAACAAACATGTATAACTTATCAAACACACTGGGCTAAGTAACGATTATTTTCATTCATCGTCGACTAATCTGATAATTTTCTCAATTAATTGATTAGTTTATAAAATATCATGAAATAGAGAAAAATGTCTGAGCTGACGTCTTTAAATGTCTCATTTTGTCCAATAAAACAATCCCAAACTCAAAAATATTCAGTTTACAAAGCAAATTTTCACATTTATGATGCTGTAACCATCAAATATTTGGCTTAAAAAATGCCAAATATTAATAAATAAACTTAATAGTTTTTGTTGATCGACTAATTGTTGTATTTTGCAGTGATTTGTGTGAAATAGAAGTTAATTTGTGAAGTTTTCGGAGACTTGTGCTGCTTTGTTCAGATGAGTTTTGCCACCTTCGTGTTTCCCAAATCTGAGTCAGAACAGACGCAGCTATGAGAATAAGACTGTTTAAGGCTGATGGAAAATAAATGTGTGAATGTCCCTTTAAACGTCCCGTCCGGTCTGCCAGGCTCCGCCTTTCTCCTCGAAGCAAACGCGACACATTCGGCCCGGTTGGCGGGTCGTCTGTGCACACGCTGCCCTGCGATAACTGACGTGTAAGCAACATGGTAACGGCTACATTTTCCCCTCTGGTAGGCTGGGTGCAGTTTCCACCATTTTGTTTACACTCTGGAGTCCTCGGGCCAGGTTTTGGGACTGCCTCCCTTTTTAGGTCCTGCAGCGGAGTCCTTTTGGTGTGTGATTGTGTGTTTTGAGTGTGTGTTGTTGTCTGTGTGTGTGTGAAGTGGCTCTCTGTTGCCTGGTGTGTATGTGGCGTCTCATGGTGCTGCGACGGCTCGAACACGTGATGGAGCTCAAGGTCTGTGCCACCTTAGGATAAAATAATGATGATAATAATAATAATAATAGAGGGAAAACTAGTTCCCACTGATTGAGGCATCTCGTCATCAGAGCTCCCTTGAAGGAATCCAGTTTAGTTTTAAATATCTGAAGAAATATCGCATCAAACCTTGGTAGAAGTCAGAACAGTGTAAAGAGAAGCAGGAATGGAGTATATTAGCAACTTGTGTTACTCTCTACGATGTTGCTGCTAACTGTTTGTGACAACTAGCTCATCTCTAACCATGTCAGCACTCATGGATGTTTATTGAGTTCCTAATTTTTTGGTTTGTGTCCCTGATGTGAATGTGTTGGGTCCATAGAGTGAATAGCTGTTTGAGTTGTTTGGATGTCTGCTACATATAGTGTAAGCATTGTGACTGCAAATAAACCTCATTGATTTTTATATCGCTGCTTCTCTGTCTTATTCTGTTCAGCTCAAATGTTTTTAATCAGATTTACAAGGTGATTATACTTAGTAACGTGACTTAAAATGTTTTCATGTGTTTATGACCCTCTTGGCTTTCCGTACACCGAGGCACATTTGACCTCCCTGCCTCTTAAAGGATGAGTTCAGTTTTTCAAGTGTGTCTTAAACCAACAGTCAGGAGCCCAAATGAAGAGTGAAACCTGTTTTTCTTGCTGTAATCATTCCTCCTGTTCATACTGACCATTAGAAGATCCCTTCATAATGCACTTACAATGGAAGTGATGGGGGACAAATATACTTCCACCGCAGCTCAACAGGGAAACACTGTCCGAGGAAACACAAAGAGGGAATTTGATGCTAAAAAGACTGTAAATGTGGCAGATATCCACTTGATATGACTAACTCAGACTGCTGAAGCCTCATATAAGCTTCACATCTACTTTTAAATGACTGTGTGGACACACTGTGGATTTTGGCCTCCATCACTTCCATTAAAGCACATTTGAAGGGGATCTTTTAATATCCAGTATGAACAGGAGGAATGATTACAGCGAGGAAACACCTGACTGCTGTTTTAAGACAGTGAATTGTGAATAAAAATTGTGAACCTGTCCTTTAATAGAGTGATTTGTGCAGAGGGAATGTCTCTGCATGTATTATCCACATTATTTGCACTCATTGATACACAGATGAGTGAATGTGCAGATGTTGGTTACTAAATAAAAATCTTGACTTTCTTAACTGAGCCAATAACAAACATTCATTGACTGATTGGAGCGTTTAAAAAACAAATCGAGGTGATCAACTTAAAACTGATGTAACTCAGTGCTACTAAAATATTTTCCACGTGGTGGTTTAGATGAATCCTGACGGTTGGTAAAATGCAGCTGACTTTATTTTTTAGTTTCCTCTGTTACAGGCAAACAAATGTAACTTCAGCTTTCATAGAAAATAAACAACCGCTTATGATTGGCACAATAAAACTTTACAGTAAATACAAAATGCAGAAGTGGGACTGAAGAGTCCAAACAGCTGCTGGCTGTCTGGTGACCAGAAACATGGATGACACATGACTTTAAATTAAACTGATAAGGTGCACCCTCAGGAGAGACGGACAGTTCATCTTGGGTTTTCCTGGCGGGACTCTTCAGGTGATGTTTGCAGGGCTGGATGCTTCATCTTAAAGCTAACTCTTTGAAGACTTGGACGTGTACACGGCGTCGTTGAAGCCTTCTCTGTTTCGGGCGACCTCGACAGCAAAGAACTGAGCTCTGGTGGCTGAAAAGAAGAAGATTAATCTTAATCACTTTTTCAGATCATCTTCAGTTTTTCTTGTTGTGTAATAAAAACTCACCAAATATAGTGTTCTCCTCGGTGTAGTCCTTCTCACAGTCCAGACGCAGCAGCGTCCCGTAGTTGAAATCTTCGATGAGTCCCTCAAACTGGTTACAGAACGGACGCCACGTCTGCACACAAACAGTTCACAGTCTCACTGCTGCAGCACCACATACAGGATAAAGTCAGTTATCATGACGACTGTTTGGTGCTTAACGAGCTCCTAACTGGCCGACAGTTCGCAGCTGTCAAAAATGTCCCCTTCAAACTCCAATATGTAGGACTTTTTTTTTAAAAGTGGAAATTAAATAATCAACTAGAGCTGCAACGATTAATTGATTAGTTGGCAACTATTTTGATAATCAATTCATCGTTTTGAGTTATTTTTTAAGAAAAAAAAATGTCCAAATTCTCTGATTCCAGAGATTTGTGGACAAAACGAGACATTTGAGGACGTCAGCTTTGAGAAACATTGATCCACATTTTTCACCATTTTCTGGCATTTTATGGACCAAACTAATCAATAATCAAGATACTAATCAACAGATTAATCGATAATGAAAATAATCGTTATTTGCAGCTCTATAATCAACAACCGCAATAAATAAAGCTGATTTTACTGCCATTGATTGTTAAATTGTTAATTGATCAACTGTAAAAAATATCACAATATATCAACATGCAGATGTTTGATAAATCTTCTTGATGCATCAATATTTGACTTCATCACACGTATGAAATCTGTGACAGATTTAATTATTTTATATATTTGAACTTGAATCAGTAACACTGTTGCTTCTTCTCTCGTTACAGAAAAGTGTTTTTTGTGTTAATAAATGTTGGTTCTGTCAAAGTTTTCAGATTATTTACTTAAAAAGTAAAGTAGTGATACATAACTATAAAAATACTAGTAAAAGTCCTGCATTCAAAATACTTAAGTATTAGCAGCACAAAGTACTTATAGAGCTTATTTTAACTACTACTAATTTAATCTGTAACATTTTATAAAATAAAGCTGTGAGATAAATGAAGTGCAGGTACGTCTCGTCACCTCTTTGGCTTCGTCAGATTTCAGGTCGTCGGGTTTCAGCAGCTTTATGTCGAGATCCTTGAAGGTTTCTCTGAAGGACGAGTAGATTTTATCATCCAGCTTCGTCAGCTTCAGAAACTTCGGATCGACGGATGAAATGAGCTGAAAACAGAATCAACTTAAAATGAGTTCATATTTAAACACATCGATATTCTCCACAGCATCACCTGCTTCTTCTGACTGCACTAACATGGGTTCAGATTAGAGCTGCAACAATTAGTCAAGTACAGAAAATTATTCTGCATTTATTGATCGTGTTGTATCTTTTCTCAAACAAAAGTGCCAAATATTTGGCTTCAAAAACTTGAGAATTTGATGCTTTTCTTTCTGTTTACATCATATAAACCGAATATTTTTGGAATTTGGACAAAACAAAACATTTGAAGAAGAGATTGTGATGAGAATTTTCATTAATTTTTATTTAAGTTTTATAGAGCAAACGATTAATTGGTTATAGAGAAAGTTGCAGCCCAAGTTCATCCTGTACGGAGCGCCTGAAGGGTCAAAAATGATCTGATTAATAAACTGTGAGGGGAAACAAAGACTTCCAACCTCTGACCCTCACAGTAACAGCTGTGACGTGGTCAGAGGGACAATTTTTACAATTTCTGACACAAACTCACTGAATGTAAACATGGATTCATAATCAGCATCAGAAAACTGGAAAAGTTTAATACCGTCCTCTGGTGTAGACTGACCATCAGCCAATCAGAGCAGAGTATAAATTAAACACTGAGTCATGTTTGATTATGAATCCATAATTGATCCATGAGGATAAAGTTCAGGTCAGAAGAGGAATTCTGAGATATAAAGTGAACAAAGATTAGAGAATTGTCACTATTGTTCTGACACCAGTTATGCATCACTTAAATTAGAGCTGCGACTAACGATCATTTTCATTATTATTTTCTTGATTAGTCGATTAATTGTTTAGGCAATAAAAAGATAACAGTAAGAAATGTTCGTTATAATTTCACACAGTGCAAATTAAACCCAAAACCCAGAAATATTCAGTTTACTGTCATATTAAACAGAAAAAGCAGCAAATCTTCACATTTGAGAAGCTGGAATCAGAATGTTGAACATTTTTATTTAAAAAATGTCTAAAACTATTAATCAAGTATCAAAATTGTTAATTTTGATTAACTTTCTGTTGATCCACTGAGCGATGATTCGTTGCAGCTTTAACTTAAATTAGTATTAATACACTTATTCTAAACACTTTTTTCCATATTTTGGAACTTTATTAATATGAATATGATCATTTACAACCACGATGTTTTAAACTTAAGCGTGCAGATTTATAGGAACCAGAGCTCAATAAGAGTTCAGTGAAAGTAAATAAAGTAATAATCATTTTTTAAAAGACAAATGAATAAATACTAAAGGACTAAATAGGAGGTTAAATTGAATAGATTCTGCAGTCTGGTCAGTTTTTCTTCTTAAAGTTTAGAGATGAGAAGAAGTGACAGACGTCTTTATGAAAGGTGAGAAAAGAGCTTTTTGTTTTCCTGAATCTTGACTTATTCAAAGAGAATTTGTTTCCCTCAAAATTTATGGCAACAAGGAAATAAATTAAACTTTTTATCTTCACTGACTACGTTTATATGCACACTAATATTCCACTAATATTCCAAATTTGAATATTATTCAAATATTCTGAATTTGATACGGGTAAACAGCAAATTCCATTTGGATATTATGAGTTTAGCTCTTTCCGATTAAGACATGCAGGATACGCTGATATTATTCAGGTTTTCGGAGCATTATCTGGACGTATACAGAGCATCAGAATATCTCTGTTGGGGTTTTTACAGCAGTTTGCGACACACGGCCCTCCTGCCTGTTTACAGTCAGCTCTGTGCGTTATAAACAAACCAACTAGCCAACAGCATGACGGGCTGTTTGTGTAACGCAGCCCTGTGCAGGCAAATTAAAACATGCTGGAGCAGGAGAGCAGACAGAGGAGAGGACTGAGAGGACAGTGGAGAGATGTTCAGGGTGGCTGGAAAAACAGAGACGACGGGGACGGAGGGGATCAGTTATCAGTCAGCGGTGTAGTAAACATCACGGGACAACAGGTACTGAATGAGCCTGTAACTATAAATTTATAATATCAGTCATATTAATATCACTTATAAATATCAGGCTGCAGCTCACTAACACTGGTTTACTTCACTGCCTGCAGAGATCTTGTGATTCTCGTTCCCACTGGAGAAACCAATATTCATTTTCATGAGCCATGTCAACAGCTTAGAAGGAATATTGTCTTTTTTTGGAATAAGGGCAAAAAAAGGAATATTTTGTGCATGTAAACTTAGTGAATGTCTAATTTGAAGTGAACAAAATCAAAGGTGAGTGAAGAACACAACATGCAGTCACTGATATTATCTGTTCTGGGCAAACAGAGCTCAGACACACACGAGCTCTGCAGCAAAATGTTTAAATGTGTTTAAAGTGAAAATAAATGTGATTAACTGTAAATAAAAGCTGAGTTGATGGTTCTTACATTGAAGTAAACTTCAGCGTGGTTGTACGCCTTCATCGCCCACATCATCTCCAGCCGCGGCTGAAAGAAGAAACGCACACAAAAGGGTCAAAGGTTAACACACGAAAGCTTCATTTATAACACATTTCACTAATAAACATCCAATCACAGAGCTTCAAATTCTGTTCTGTAAGCTGAAGATTAAACTGTTGATGTTTGAATCAGTTCACTTTTAATTTCTGGGTCACTTTTCACAGAAGCAATCTGTGAGAAATGTTAAAACACTGAACTGTAAATTAAAACTGGGACTCATGTTAACCTGTGACAGTAAACTGAAGATCTTTGAGTTGTGGACAAAACGAGACATTTGAGGACGTCAGCTTTGGGAAACACTGATCCACATTTTTCACCATATTTTATAGACCAAACACCTAATCAATGAATCAAGAAAATAATCAACAGATTAAAGTTTATAGATAATATGTATAATTATTATGGATTTGGGACAAACTGCAATACTCATCACTCAGGAGCTTCATGAAGTAATAAATACTCTCAAAGTACTTTCATATGTATTATAATCATTATTAATTTCTTTGACTGCTAGCTGCAAGTTGAGCTGCAACAAACTATTATTTTAGTTGTCGAATTTATCTGCTAAGATTTTATCAATTAATTATTTTGTGTATAAAATGTCAGAAAATAGTGAAAAATGCCCGTTAAAATTCCCCACAGTCAAAGGTGACATCTTCAAATGTCTAAATTTTGCCCGACCAACGTTCCAAAAACCCCAAAAATATTCAGTTTACTGTCATTTATGATGAATTTTAAATCATCACAATTGAAAAGATGAACCAGCACATTTTCAAAAATGACTAAAACTAAACAATTATTTGCTTGTGTACGTCTGTACGTTGCCATTTTGTGAAAACAATGATGAAAACATGATGTGGAAATGTTTAAATGTCCACTTACATCATTTCCATAAGCGTCTGCTGGAAGAGAAAGTGCATGTGCAGCTGCTGCTGCTCCCTCCACCCCCTGTGAACCCAAACACACCAACACACACTTTACTGCAACAAGACATAAACACTAAAACCTGCAGCCTGTCAGATGAAAGGCAGCATGTAGATTTAGTCCAGAAGAAGTATTACAGGTATACACGTCAGAGAAGTATTCAGATCCTTTACTGCAGTACAAGTACCAATACAGAACTGTACAAATACTCCATTACAAGTAAAAGTCCTGCATGAAATATCCTACTACAGTAAAAGTACATAAGTATTATGAGCTTGATGTAGTTAAAGTATTGCAGTAAAAGTACATAAGTATTATGAGCTCGATGTAGTTAAAGTATTGCAGTAAAAGTACATAAGTATTATGAGCTTGATGTAGTTAAAGTATTGCAGTAAAAGTACATAAGTATTATGAGCTTGATGTAGTTAAAGTATTGCAGTAAAAGTAGTGGTTTGGTCCCTCTGACTGATATATTATTATATATGACATCATTAGATTATTAATACTGAAGCATCAGTGTGTAAGCAGCATGTTACTGTTGTAGCTGCTGGAGGTGGAGCTAGTTTCAACTACTTTATATACAGTTAGCTAGTTTAGTCCAGTGGTTCCCAACCTAGGGGTGGGGCCCCTCCAAAGGGTCAGCAGATAAATCTGAGGGGTCGTGAGATGATTAATGCTGTCAAATAAATGTAGTGGAGTAGAAAGTACAATATTTCCCTCTGAAATGTAGTGGAGTGGAAGTATAAAGTAGCATCACATGGAAATACTCAAGTAAAGTACAAGTACCGGTAGTACAGGTCTTGAGTAAATGTACTTAGTTACTTTCCACCACTGCATGTATGTTTTTACGTTCAGAAACAAATACAAGATCTAAAATCACAAATTAAACATATAGAAACAGTCTGCTGACCTGACAAGACATGAGACACATTCACACATGTGATTATATAGATTTAGTAAATATAATATAACCTGACAGTGAACCTTCAGTGTTTATCTGTTGGACTGTTTCTACACGTGTTTTCCTCTTAGCTAGCTAACATTAGCCGAGTCAGCTAACTGTCCTACCTCGGCAAACCGTTTAATATAACTTTTATTAATTTCTCTGACTCGTCATAGACCTGCTAATGAGCCAGTTCACGAATAAAAGCCTAAAAGACAATAAATGTGTACACATTGGTTTGTTTTTGGGGACCTACCAGAGAGGCTAGTCCATTATCCGACGCCATTTCTCTCAACCAAAGATCGTCTACAGTTCAAGATGAATCACTGCACGTACGCATGCGCTTTGTCGTCTTACTTAACCGCGTCTCCAAAACACGAAAGAAATATTATTTCCATAACAAACACATTATAATTGTACATAACGCTATATAATTACATATTATATATGTTATATCTCAGATATCATGCTAATATGCGTCATGGGTGGCTAATTATTACACATTAGACTCTAAAACTTCACCCATTTGGATTTTGGTCAGTAAACGCGGAGAAAATACAATACATATATTATGTGTAGCTGACAATTTTGCCTAAAGAAAATGTTTAAAGCTATAGTAGTATAGTAAATTAAGTATGGTGGAAATGTGGATTACTTTGCGCTAAAGGCTCCGAACACTGGTATTAGCATGTGTAAAAACAAGCTAGGTGAGCAGCTTGTAAAAACAACTCATCATGGCGTCATTTAGAGCTTTAATTAACGGTTCCTATTATTTGTGTGTAATTTTCTCCACATGAACTCGTCTGTTACAGCCATACATGAAGCTTCACGGGTTCACGAGCTTCACAGTAAACCATTTCAGGCAGACTATAATCAAACAGAGTGAACCATCTTGCTTCTTCGTACTCTCTGTGCTCAACTTTGACACGTCGGTGACGTCACACATGTTAAAGCTCAGTGATGTCACACACGTTAAAGGACCAAAACACTTATTTAAATATATTTATTCTTTGAACAACAACGAAGAAAAAAATCGAACTACTTGACAGATACAACTTCTTTTTTAATTTTTATTTTTTCTCTGTTTTATTTTTGTGCTTTTATTCTTCTTTTTTTTTATTTTAATTTTTATATCTTTTGTTACATGTACATCTACTTCTTTCTTCCCTTTTGCATTATATTCCACTTTTGTAATTTTATAAAACTATAAATAAAGTTAAGGTTTTAGATGATTAAAATGTTTTATTAATGTGTACATAGTTTACTGTAAAACTCCAAATTTCATAACCCCACTTTAATAAAGAGTTATTGTTATGCTGGCATTTGGTGATTTCACCTTTCAAACATTTACTTATTGAATAAAGTTTGATGCACTGATTCAGAACTTGCACCATCATGTATAGAAAATAACTCATTCATTCCAAATAAATCTCAATAAAATCAATGACTAAAACAATCTGTGGTTTATTCTGACATCTTGTGGCCAAAAGTATTTTCTCCCATTTCTCCTTTAGGCCAAATACAGAATTACATTTTATTTCTTTATTCATATTCACGTTTAAATCAATTTAATGCAAATATCAATTATGTTGATTTGTTATTTAAACAATGAAATATAATCAGTGATCAGTTTTTAATCATTTCTTATTTTCAGCGTAACTGCACTATAAGATAAAATAAAGATAAGATGAAATAAGATGAGATAAAATAAAATAAAATAAAGATAAGATGATAAACATAATATAAGAAATTAAAAACATTTAATAGAGATACATTTTTCCCCAAAACTATATATAATATATACATTACAATACTTTAAGTGAATTGTGCAAATTTACTACTAAACAAATGAAACTCTGACAACCATGTGTGAAATATAAATGCAGAATAGGTATGTATAAATATACATAATAATATATTAACCATATTGTGTTATATATAAGATATGTGGATTATATGCACTGAATACAGTAATAAGACAATGCTATATAATGGAGGAGAATACCATAATATAGCATATAATATAATATAAAAATACAATAATTAGCTGTTGAGCTAACAGCACATTCACACTGATGCTGTTAAAATGACAATATTGATTAATTTGCATTAATTTTCTGTTATAATTAAACAAAAAATCTGATGTTTTGTGGTATTAAAGTTGCATAATGGCCCTCACTGCATGTTTTTGTTGTTTTGGTGCATGTTGCTGTGGCTGCAGGAGGATATCTGAACATGTTTCTTGGAGGCAGACATTATGTAATATAACACAGCGCTGATTGTTCTCCCTCCTCAGACAGAGTAGATTGGGCTGCTGGAGCAACAGGAAAACAGCTTCCTCCTGTGGCGAGCAGTTTATTTAATGGAACCACACTCATATCTGTAATTACACTTTAGATTTCCATAACAGCATTTCTCCAGGTCAATCAGAATGGTAATTAAAGACATCCACAATAACATTTTTACTAGTAGAAATTGTATTTCAAGATATCAACTTTGTACTTGTCAAAACTACGTTTAAGATGCCTCAGAATCCTTAAAAATTATTAGTGGTAAGTAGCTGGACTGGATATGTATTGCAGATATCTGTAATTAAATTCTTCCTATTCAGATATCCACAATGACTTTCTTCCTATAAATGACGTCACTTTTGCTATTCACGTGTACTGGGCAATTACATGTTTGATATCTGCAATACAATTATTACTATTCATAAGTTTAATTTCAGACATACAAATTAAAAACCATTCCAGATATCTATGATTCCAGAAATTCAAGTAAAAATGTTATTATGAATATCCACAACTTTCATTATGACTAGAAACAATGCAATTACAGAACCAGTCTAGCTATTAAATGTTAAAACGGGTTGCCATATTCCTCCTTCTCCTCCTTCTCCTCCTTCTCCTCCTTCTCTTCCTTCTCCTCCTTCTCCTCCTTCTCCTCCTTCTCTTCCTTCTCCTTCTCCTTCTCCTCCTCCTCCTTCTCCTGCTGCTGCTGCTGCTGGGGTCACAGCAGCCACCAGCAAGGCTGCAGCCACATATTCTTCCTCCTCCCCTCCCCCCTCCTTCTCCTCCTCCTCTTCCTCCTCCTCCCTCCACCCTTCCTCCTCCTCCCCTCCCTCCTCCTCCTCCTCCTCCTCCTCCTGGTTTACAGGCAGGAGCGTCACCGTCGGTCTCCTGGATGCGTTCACCCTGAGCTCCACCACATTCTGATTTATTCTGCGCTGTTTGGAGGTAGGAACATCTTCTTTTCCCTGCATTAGTGTGAACAATGTTCCGATCAGATCCCGTGTTTTTGCCGTGTCTAAGCGGGAATATGCAGGCTGTTTTTATCGTGTAGCTGCAGACGCACTTGTCTCCTCTCCCTCCCCTTTCATCCGCGTAATGAGCCACAGATAGTGAAGGCCACATGATCAGCATCAACGCCTGCGATGCTGTTTAACGTCGAAGCATCATTTCAGATCTGTGTGATCAAATAATAATTACAGTGTTTTTAGTGTGTGCTTGTATTTATTACAGGCCTGAGCTTTCCAGGACAGATCCTCAGAGGTTCAGCTTGTCTTAATATTATTATTATGATCAACAGTGTTATTATGATAATTATACAGATCTGTAAACAGATATGAAGCTCCTCTCCAGTCAGCAGTGAGCAGCATTCTTCTTATTCTGAAAATAACTGTTATTTCCATCATCAAATTAATTTCTCGATTAATAAATTAGTCATTTTGTCTATAAAAATGTCAATAAATAACAAAAAAATGCACATTATAATTTCCCAGAGTCCAGCGTGGTGTCTTAAAATGTTTTGTTTCGTCCCACCAACAGTCCAAAAGCCAAAGATATTCAGTTTGTAATGATATAAAACAGAGAAAAGCAGTAAATCTTCACATTGGAGAAGCTGGAAACAGCAAGTGTTTGGTGTTTTCAAGGTCTTCTCGATTAATCTGCTGATGAATTTCTTGATTAAGTCTATACATTTACCAAAAATAGTTTTAAAAAAATGTCCATAATTTCCCAGAGTGCTTTAAATTGTGTTATTTGTCCGACCAGCTTATGAGAGAAAAGCATCAAATGATGAGATTTAAGAAGCTGGAAGGAGGAAATGTTTGGCATTTTTGTTTGAAAAGTGACTCAAATGATTAATCAATTGCCAAAACTGTCGTTTGATGGACTAATTGTTTAAGCTCTAATTCATTCCCAGATAATCTATATTGCATTCCTCGAATACACTGTGGCGCCAAGAAGTACTTCTATTAACAGTAATATAGTATATTATGATTTCTATGCTTCCTACATATCATGTGGCCCGCAGTTTATTTTTCCTCCTCTTTTATTATAACTGTGACGGCTCATTTTTAATTGTAAATACCTTCTGTTTGAATATCTAACGCTAAACTGAGACAATCTCAAGTGATTCATTATATCAACTACAGCTAATAGTTGATTTTGACAGTTGATTAATTGCAAAAATGCCAAAAATGAATTGCTTGCAGCCTCTGCAATGTGAGGATTTGCTGCTTTTGTCAGCTGATATCATTGTGAACTAAATATTTTTGAATTTTGGACGGCTGGTTGGACAAAATAAGACAAATGAAGGTGTCACCTTGACCCCTGTTTCATAATTTATTGCATTTTAGACTGCACAAATAATCAGTTAATGATAAAAAACAATCAACAGATTAATTAATAATGGAAATAATCCCTCATATCAACGCTTTCTTGTCAAAATGTCCCATAATACACTGTGTTATTGTGATACTGCAGATAAAAACCTCCTGTATGATGTGTGTGTGTGGTTGGACTAATGGGTAACACACTGAGCTCAGCTCCATTGATGGCTGCCTGGCAGTTAAAAGCTCTTAGTGATAAGACTATCGGACACAGTGCACTCAGACTGCTGCCGGTCAGAAGGATGGATCACTGTCAGGCAGTCCTCAGTTACCCATGAAAGTAACTGAGTACTTTCATTCAAGCACTTAAAGTAAAAAAGTAAACTTACAATTTTTCAAGTGTGTGTTAAACAGCAGTCAGGTGTCCATATGAACAGTGAAAGAGGTTTTCCTCTCTGTAATCATTCCTCCTGTTCATACTGGATATTAAAAGATCCCCTTCAAATGTGCTTTAATGGAAGTGATGGAGGCCAAAATCCACAGTGTGTCCACACAGTCATTTAAAAGTAGATGTGAAGCTTATATGAGGCTTCAGCAGTCTGAGTTAGTCATATCATGCCAAGTCATATCTTTTTAGCATCAAATTCACTAACGCTGAGATCGAAAAGTGGCTGATGGTGTGCCACTCGTGGTTCAACGACACATACTGTCTCCTAACGGCAGGTGCCACTTGAAAGTGGTGTGACAGTCGGACCACTGTCAGACTGTCACACCAGTACCGTTGTTGGGATATCTGCAATGCTTTTGAAATGACAGTAAAGTAATTTCATATATCTTTGATGATGTACCCAAAGCTAATATTAGAGCTAGCCTTAGCTAACATGGCTATTGTTAGCCTAGCCACTGTAGCCAGTCTGACTAATTCATAACAGAAATTTAGAGCCAACTAACCAAATAATACCAGTATTATTTTTGGCATGTTTAATTGATTAGTAGAATGTGATCACACATTACATCATATAAAACTCCACGTTGCGGAACATTAATCAGGTATATTATTTATTATTCACCATAAATACTTTGAATGACTAACTGGTTATCATTGTGGCATAAACCTTTTTCTACTGGTATAGATATGATTGGCATAGACATCTGGGTATTTTCTCACTATGATCTATCTTCAGATAGTCTGAAATGACAATGTGTGTATGTATTGATTACACCTGATATAGTTTTACTGTAAATTACTTAATTAATTACTGTAAATCCAGCAGCATAAACCATTTTCTACTGACATACCACTCCTGATCCAGTGGCTTAAGTCATGAACACATGCGGCATACCACTCTATGGATCGACATATGCTGCTGAACCACTAGTGGCACAAAATCAGCCACTTTTCGATCTTGGCATCACATGTGTTTCCCTGTTGAGCTGCGGTGGAAGTATAGTAACAAAAAGAGGGACTTTGGCACTAAAAAGACTGTAACGTTGAAAGATATCTACTTGATTTGACTCATTTGGACGCTGAAGCTTCATATTAGCTTCAGATAAACTTTGAAATCCATGTTTGCACAGAAGGAGGACTGTGGATTTTGTCCCCCATCACTTCCATTGTAAGTGCATTATGAAGGGATCTTCTAATGGTCAGTATGAACAGGAGGAATGATTACAGCAAGAAAAACAGGTTTCACTCTTCATTTGGGCTCCTGACTGTTGTTTTAACACACACTTGTAAAATTGTGAACCGTCCTTTAAGTACAGTAAGTAAGTTTCAGCTACTTGGATTAACATTATGCCACTTTTACTATGCTACATTTATCTGACAGGTGTTAGTTAAGATTAAAAAATTTTACATACAAAACCTATAATGAATATTCTGACTGATATTGAGCATTTGGCCAATACCACTATTTATTTAAGAGTTTAAACCAGACTAATAAGAGTCTAAAGCCATGATAGCTTACCATGTACATGATAACATGTTGATGTTTAGCAGGTATTAGTTTAGCTCAGTTCAGCGTGTTAGCATGTTAACATTTGCTTTAGAGTTCAACTTTTACACACAAATTTGTGCCGTTGACAGGTGCATTCAGGTGGAAGATGGAAAAATCTCACCTGCCAACAAAAATGATGCCATAGACCGAGCAAAACAATTCCCAAATGTTCCCAAATGTTCCCAAATGTTCCCAAATGTTCCCAAATGAGGTTTGATTCAGTTAGTCAGAAGAATACAAGCTGATGTTGTTCAGACAGCAAAGATGGACATAATCTACCTCAAACATGAAAATGGGCACTGAAACTGGAAATGAAACTATATTTTTATGTTCATGGATTTATTTTAATGGAATTATAGACTGATTTTACTTGGTTCTAATGTTGAGGTGAAAATATATTTAATAAAGACATAGATGGAACTCAAGTATAGTATTTTCTTTTTTATAACTTTTTTATATAACTTTGAGCCCAGGAAATAAATTTAAAAAATAAGCACTGAAATATAGTTGTTGCTGTGATATGCAGAATGCTTTTTATCCAAGGAAGTCTTTACATATGACTCTTCATTGGTAGTAATTTTTAAAAAATTGCATTATTTTCCTTTGCTTGCAATTTTACACAATTCCCTCAATTTAACAGAAGAAAGAGCACATAAAACATCACAAATTGTATCTCAGTTTTTGAGAAAAGCCGCTGCAAAATCAAGCATTTTTGGCTGCAATAATCACAAAAAACGTAGCCAAATCCTGAAGGGACTGAATAATAACTCTTTACTGAATGAAATGACCCTGAGAACAAAATGTCAGGTGGAGTAAAGAGTCCAGTACAGAGAAAATAGAATCTCAGACAGCTATTGCTACTGACTAGTATGTTCCTTGGTGACTAGCGTGTTAGCTGTTAGCTCGCTAGCTACAGTAGTTCATCAACTAGCCCTGCGAGTAGTCACGATGACAAAAAGCTTCTAGAAGAACATAATTCTTTCTTTGTGGTGTAACTGGCCCTGAACAGTCGATGATTGATCAGCCTATAGCTTTATGAGCTGAAGGTATGATGCTAAATAAACTGGCTGTTGGCTGTAGCTTTACTGTACAAACAAGAGAGTGGTACACACTAAAAATCACTGGGTTAAAATTTTAATATAACTACACAACATGGGTTAACTTTAGTGATCTGTTGTTTTGACCCAGTGTTACAGACAACAAGCTTTAGCTAAAAACTGTCACAAACGTTGTTTCTTGTACGAAACGATGTGCCATTCAAATATGACATTCATAAGATACGCAAGTTATTAACAATCAATAACAAACTGTGATGTTTAAAAAGAGTAGAGTAGATTATAACAAGCTTTAGTTTGGTTAAATAACCCAACAGCTAAATAAAAAATAACTCTAAAACTGGGTCAAAACAACCACTTGTCTTTAGAGACTTTCTGGGTAACATTAACCCAGTATTGTGTCGGTGCTATATTGACCCAAACTGGGACAAATTTGAATCTAGTGAATTTTGGTGTATATCAATCTTCTCTTTTATCTCTCAGTAAGAGCGCAAATAAGCATATTTCCAAAAATGTCAAAGTATTTCTTCAAATAGGATTCTAAAATCTCTTGTAACTGAGTATTTTGCAGTATCTACTTCTAGTATAAGTAAAGAATCTGAATACTTCTTCCACCTCTGTTAACAGGACAGGAGGATTTACAGGCTGACTGTATTGTGCAGATAGTTCAGGTTACACGGATGAAACCTGCTTCCCAGGCTGCACAGATCTGGTTCAGCTGAGGACAGGCGGCAGAAAGATCCTCTGTCTGTGATCTGATGTCAGTTTTTTAGGGTTGCTTGACATGACTGGACGACACTGAGGATTAGAAATAGATGAAGGAAGGAGGGAAGGCTAAGCTCTTTGCTGTGTTTTGTTGATTCTCTGGAGGGAGGAGTGTAACCACAGCAATAACTGTTGAGGACCGGCTGGGCGTTGGCCTGGCTGGGCGAGCTGATAAACAGCCAGGGAGGGGACCGAGGGGAGGGGAAGCTTAGAGGAAGAGGAAGGGATGGAGATGGAGGTGGAAGAAGAAGAGGGAGGGAGGGTGATGCAGATGAAAGAGGAGGCACGGCGTGAGGAGGGGGTTCACAGGAAGTCGAGATCTTTCGGCTGAGGATATCCTTACAGAGAGGCTCTCATGTTGTTTAGGTACAAGGTGTCTTTCCTGTAAGGAGGAGGCAGCTGGTCCACCTCCCACCTCCCGCCTACTGCCTCCATCCCCTGAGGAGGCTCTGATAACAGCCGTGCCCAAATCGGATTCACAGTGTTGTTTTACATCCTCTCTCCTTGTCCCTATCATTTGAGTCATACCCCGAGGGACGTGGTGTGTCTCTGGGTTGTATCTGAAAAAGGATAATTTGTTGTGAATGCAGCTCAAAAAGAGGAAATAAAGTCTAATGTTTCCCACAATTATCCATCTATGATTTCTGTAATGGAAAAGTAAGAGGCCATTTATTACATCTCCAAATGTGTATTACAAGTTTTGGTCTGCTCACTTCTCTTTTTCCCCCTAGCAATATCTTTATCAATATTTTCAAATATCTTGTTCACATATGTGTTCACAGACATTATGAGGGATAATATCAAAGGCAAATAGGTTATAGTTCAACTGCAATCACATTTAGTCGTCTGTTTTGCAATCAAAAATAATGTCAAGATGGGGGGGGGGGCTAATATAAAATACAAATTGGAGATAAATCACTGGCAGGAGCTGAATAGCTGTATGGCCTGGGGGACAAAAGACTTCTTCGGTCTGTCTGTTGAGCAGGACTGAGACAGCAGTCTGCCACTGAACGTACTCCTCTGCCTGGTGAAGGTGCTGTGCAGAGGGTGGCGGGCATAGTCCATGATGGATAACAGTTTATTTAGGGTCCCTCTCTCTGCCGCTGACACAAGGGAATCCAGCTCCATGCCAACCACAGAGCCAGCTCTCCTCACCAGCCTGTCGGCATGACCGCAGCATAGAGGCAGCAGGAGGTTCCTACAGATGTTGAAGGACCCCAGCCTCCTCATGAAATACAGCCAGCTCTGCCCCTTCCTGTAAAGAGTGTCAGTGTTTGCTGACCAGTCCAGTCTACCGTCCAGCTGCAGCCTCAGGTACTTGTAGGTCCTGATCACCTCCACATCAACCTCCTCAGTGGAGACCGGTTGCAGATGGGACCTGGTCCTCCAGAAGTCCATCATCTCCTTGGTCTTGGAGGTGTTCAGCTGCAGATGGTTAGACCTGCACCATGTCACCTCCATCAGCCTCCCGTACTCCCACTCCTGTCCACCACAGTTGATGTATCGCTAAAACAAAAATGGAAACAGATTTAGTGAATAAATGATGTCATACATCTCCCCATTGGAGAGACGAAACATGGCGGCAGACGTTTTTCACTGTCAGCTCTCTTCTTCATCTGTGGGCAGCGTTCAGTACGTGTCTGTAACTGACACAGAGCCGTTATCAAACGCTTCCAACAGCAAGAAACTGTGATGTCAGCTGTTTGTCCATCATGCTCTCCATCACCAGGATGTGATGTCACGTTTTCATCGTTTCAGCTCTGACTGTCGCTCTGTTCATTACATCTTCTTTTTCTGCTTTACTGCACTCGACAGGAGAATCAGCACCAACTGTTCACTGTGATGAGCTCAACTGTTAATATTCACTGAACAAAGCTGCTAGCATGACTAAAAATAATAAATACAAAGAATTACCCAAGCACACAGATTAATGCCAGCATAACTGTTGTTGTCACTTACAATAACCACTGGAATGAAAGACCACCTGTAGGGAGGAAAAGCCTCCGTCCTGGTACCAGGACACTTCTGTAAATGGAGACATTATTCATGTTATTAGTTCCACCTGTGCTTTTTTCTTACGATGATGAGTTTTCTGCTGTGAAAACCGTCTGTGCAAGATAAGTAACAAATGTTGTATAATGATTATATGTCTGTATAAAACTGCAGCAGGAAGGAAATGTCATTAGTTTGCTTTTTTGTCAGATTGATGAGTCATTCATAAAGCCAGTGATGAAATACTGTATAATGGATGATGCATTTGCTGATTGTCTCTCTCTCTCTCTCTCTCTCTCTCTCTCTCTCTCTCTCTCTCTCTCTCTCTCTCTCGTTTCTCTCCAGCTGGTTAAAACCAAACAGGAGGAAGGTTTCTCTCCAGTCATGCAGAAGGTAATCAATCATCTGCAGCACTCACTCCAGTCCTGCTAAATGCTCCACTATGTTCACCAGCTAGTCTACAGCTAACTGTGTCTGTTTGCTGTTTGGTGCTGAGCAGGTAGTGTACAGTGGCTTTTTACAGCTTTTTCTCTGAAAGCAGTTGAGACTGAACCAGACGGGAAATGTGGCAAAAAACTAAACAAAACTAGGAGCTAAAAGAGGCAAAAATGCTCTGTGGGGCTGCAGAGATGGTGATAATGCTCTATAGCTTCGGCACTATGAGTGACGCCTTTCACATTACATCTAATTATTTGATCTATTGATTAGATAAAATATTGATTAATACAGCTTTAATATCCATATCTCTGGTGAAATATGTTATCATGGATTCATTCAAGGAAACATTTTATCCTGCTGGTCGAGCAGAGATCAGGATCCACTTTATTACAACTTGGTTCTTATTTTCATGGTTTTAATTTCATCATTTCCTCAGCACACACATCGTCGTAGCAAACCAGCAGAGTTTCCTAAATGTTTCTGTTGGTGTCTCAGGTGGAGGGACGGGTCACGCCGGTCAACCTGCCTTCTTCCAGGGGCTCGAGCACTCCGGGGTCTCCTGCCACTGGCATCACGGTAAACACAGAGTCAGTCATACCTGCTCAGAGACACGTGTATTATCAGTGTGTGTGTACAGTAACACTAACCTGTTACCTGTGTGTGTGTGTGTGTGTGTGTGTGTGTGTGTGTGTGTGTGTGTGTGTGTGTGCGTGTTCAGGCCCGTGTGAATGACCAGGTGGTGGGCTACAGAGACCTGGCTGCTCTGCCCAGAGATAAAGCCATCCTGCAGGTGGAGAGACCCGACCTGATGACCTACCAACCACACCTGAGCTTCTCCCCGCTCGACCCGCCATGCAGAGAGGTACAAACACACACACACACACACACATAGTTGTGTTTCCATCACTTCAGAGGACATTACATTGACTTACATTCATTTCCGGGAGACATTTAACCCAACTCTAACCTTAAAACAAGTCTTCACCTTATAAGTGAATGATTTATATTATGGGGACTCACTTTTTGTCCCCAAAAGGGAGGTGAGTCCCCACAACGTTAAGAATACCTGGTGTACACACACACACACACACACACACACACACACACACACAATCAGTCTAAAAAGACTTCAATGAAGACATCACACAACCTTTCTGTTTCACAATTTGTCACCCAGCCTGAAAACTTTACTGAACACTTTGCTTGTTCAGTACTTACGTCTCTCTGGTTTGTGGAGTTATTTCATGATTTTAAGTGTTAATAATTGTGTTTTTCTGTGATCTGCAGCGTTCTCTGTCTCCTCCCTGCACATTGTCAACCACGTCTTCTGGGGTAAGATGATAAACTGCTGCTTCTGTTTGGGACAAAGATGAATGAATGTTGTTTGTAATTTAACTGAATTGAAGTTATTTATACTCACAGTCATCACTCCTCCGTCTTCATACCGGACATGCAGCTCTAGTTTGCCATCTATGATACAATGCAATTAAAATGGGACAAAATTACAGTCTTTGTTCAATTCATTGTTACATTTTTCCCATTTAAATTCAGTTGTTTTATTTTTTGTAAAAGCTCTAATCTGGATACTCAAAGTGAAATAAAAAGAGAAAACACAGTTTTACACAAATTTAAATACAATTTGATTATTGAGAAAGTAAACAGGGTTCCTCAAATTGTTGGACTGCTCCTTTAAGTCTTTCAGACATGAAAACTTTAAAGTTTCACATCATTTTCAGAGTCATGAAGTCCACTGAGCTTTAATCCATGATGTGTTTTGATCTCTGCTCTTTGGTTGGACTGTCTAAGAGAAACAAACTGAGTATTAAAATAAAGTAAAATTTATTGACTTTATTATCGAAATTAAGAGTTTTTTCTCACAATAATTCAACTTCATTCACAGAACCTCAGATTCTTTTTGCCTCACAGTGGCAGGTTGGATCTACTCTTTACAGATTACATGACACTGAAAATGTATTTAACTGCTCTTTAATAGAAACATGTTTTATTAGTGGTCAGTAGTCTCGGTTAATAATGTGTCATACAGTAGATGAACCCTCGCTGACCTGTTCTACATTAAATCTTCCATTTGTCATCGGCGGGTTGTGACCTGGGCTTTTTGAAAAAGCAATGGTTTGACTGATGTCTTCATATTCTTGTCTGGTTCTCGAGTTTCAATCGCGGCTTTGTCTTTTTCTGAGTGTTAAAATGTGACATTTAAAGCGCCTCGTTTGCCTGCAGCCACTGAGAACAGAAGCTGTCTGTTGAGCTGCTGTGGCCTCTCTGATGCTTCCCATCAGTCCACATTAGGCTTCAGTCGGCTGTCATGGCGGCTGTTTCGGCGTTTCTCTTGTGAAAAGTGTAAACTAGCTGCAGCTGGTTTAAAACGCAGCAGCGAGACTCCTCACTGCTACCAAGAAGAGAAACCAGAGCCGGTTTTTATCAAACTTTTATGAAAGAAACTTCAGAACGCTCTAAAGAACCAAGTGAAGAGTAAAAAAGTTCTTGGCTGAGTGTGATCAATAAGGATTCCCATGTATACGACGTCGTTACATCCACTCATCATACAGGTGGGAGTTTGTTTACGTCGCCCAGCATGATGGATAGAAAAACGTGACGTGAACATAGTGTTACTTCTACTTACAGCCAAGGCTAATAAAGTCACTGCTAAGAACAACAAAGGATCACAAGATTGATCACATGCAGACATGGATGGACCCTACAGCTGCCATATTTACATCCTTAAAAGTGTCCTGTGGAGTTTTCTTTGAAAACAAACGTGTTTATTTTTCAGATGAAGGAACGCAGAGCAGAAAGTGAGAGTGGCTCTCCTGGAGGATCCACGCTGCAGCTGCAGGCTGAACGCAAGATCAGCACCAGCCTGCAGCATTTCCACAGACCAGGTACACACACACACACACACACACACACACACACACACACACACACACACATTTTAATTTATGTTTGATTAAATAATTTTATTTTAATACTGGCAGCTCTGGACTTCCATACTCTTGACAACTAAACCTGAATTCTAAATATGTTTTTCAGATAATGGCACCAACATCTACAGGAAACCTCCCATCTATAAACAAGGTGAGCTCATATTGATGTTTATCATGATTTTAACGTGTGTTTCTGTCTTTCCTCACTGAGGCAGCTACATGTTTTTACTCTCTCTGACTCTCCAGATGGAAACAAACATGTGGAAGGCAGCGGCGTCATTCAGTCAGCAAAGTTCCCAGCAGCTCAGCCTCCAGATCCCAGCCAGCCGTCCAAGATAGAGACCGAGTACTGGCCCTGCCCGCCCTCACTGGCTGCCATGGGTAACACACACACACACATATAAACACACATGAACTCACACACAGGGAGGGTGTGTGTGTTTGTAGCTGGACCTAACCTTCTAACCTTCTCTGACAGAGATCGAGTGGAATAAGAAGAAGCTGCAGGAGGAAGACGAGTTTGAAGACCTGACAGATGAAGCAGAGATGCTGCGGGAGCAGGAGCTGGAAAAGGTTTGTGAGGAAAGTCACTGATCACACTGAGCACCGATCTGATACCTACAACTCAGTATCAGAGCCTCTGTTAGAAATAAATAATCATCTGAGATGTTAAGAACAAGGTTTAAATAATTAGAGAAAAAAAGTTTTAATTTTTTTAGAAACAAGTTTGGAATATTTCAAGAAAAAACATCTCAATAATTAGAGAAAAAATGTCTATTTTGCGAAAGATTTTGAAATATTTCAAGAAAAAAGTTGTAATATTTAGAGAAACTACAAATACGGCCTCGCGCCTACGCCAACCAGTCAATTTGTAGTTTGCATCCACGTCCAGACTCATAAAATAAATCACCACAGTTTGAAGGTGGGCGCCAAGATCAGTGTCACCTGTTCAGTATCCAACCAAATGTGAAATATGGTCACAATCTGCCTTCTGTTATGTTATGGCGAGTTATGGCGTTTAACATTATGATGTCACAGTGAAGGTGACCTTTGACCTTTTGGATATAAATGTCATCACTTCATCATTTTATTCTATTAGACATTTGTGTGAAACTTTGTCATAATTAGAATATGGATTCTTGAGTTGTGGCCAAAAACTTGTTATGTGAGGTCACAGTGACCTTTGACCTTTGACCACCAAATTCTAATCAGTTCATCCTTGAGTCCAAGTGGACGTTCCTGAGATATCGTGTTCATGAGAATGACAACCTGAAAACCTAAAGCCTCTGACCACAGCTGTCACTGACGCAGAGGCATAAAAAGTCTTTTTTGTGGAAAAAAATGATAATATTTCAAGAAAAAGTCGTATTATAGTTGTAAATATTTTGACCAAGGAAGTAAAAATATTTTGGTTGAAAAAAGTTTTTAGTGAAGAAAGATGTAATATTTCAAGAAAAAAGTTCATATTAAGTAATATTTAATAAAATAAATCATAATATTTGAAAATAACGTCATAATGTTTTTGAGAAAAGAAGTTTTAATATTTCCAGAGGAAAGTTGTAATAGAGCAGGTTGTTTTGAGAGTAAAATGTTGGTTCTGTGTCGACTGGAGAACAAACTGATGTTTCTGTGTGAGTTCAGATCAAGTCCAACCTGGGCCGTCTGATCCTGAAGGAGGAGAAGGAGAAGGAGAAGGAGAAGGCCGTTCACTTCCGGAGGAAGACACAGTCACTGCCCGACAGAACACACATGCACACCAGTAAGACTCTGCAGCTTTTTCACTTTTCATTTTTGTTTTTGTTTGGATCCGTTCTTAATGTTTTTTTGTTCTTTTTGCCTGCAGGTTTTTCAGCAAGTGCATCAAAGTCTCCTTCACGTTCAGGCTCAGGACTGACCAGAGTGAGTTCACGTCTGTGCCTTTTCTGATTCACCGGCAGCGATTTCTCCCTGGAAACAATGAGGTTAAAGTAGAAAGTTGAAGCTTCATGAGTTTGATATTAAGTGGAAACTTTGTCCTGGTGGTGACAGGAGGTCAGTAAAAACATTAGAGTTTATCTTCTCCAAACTTTACGAATATCTGGACAACAATAAATAAATAAATGGGGTAAAGTGGTGACAGAGGGGACGTTTTGGCCACATGCTGGTACTACAGTAAAGGTCTGAGAGTTCTACAGGAGTCATCCTCAGGAGACGATGAATGTTCATGAAAAACGTCTCGTCAGTAGACGTCCTGTTACTTTGCTCTGGATGTAAGTGTTGTTAGGGATTTGATATCGGCTGGAGAAAATGTGATTATTTATAATTCTCAGTATAATATGAACAGATTTACTTTAACAGTGTTTAATATAAAACTGAAAACGGTTTGTTCTGTTTGCAGATGCAGTCTGCAGAGTTTTCCACAGACGGAGATAAAGGACAGCCAGGTAGGACCCCTCCTCTGAAGGTTTCCTGTTTCTGTATCTGCTCAGATACAGAAAACACAAACATGATCTGCAAAAAGCTGCGTCTCTGCACCTTCAGAGCACTTTGGCCATAAGTGATTATGTTTTCTAGTTTATGATAGAAGTAATTTTCATCCTCATCACACTTCTATCACAAATATATAGTTTCATGTTTAAAAAAGGCGTCGTAATTTCTGTAGTTTTTAGTGAACCAACAGGAGGATATAGTGCATTTGTTGGGGTCTATTTTCAGTGGCGGATGAATCCACATTTGGTGCTATAGTGAGTATTTTTGGCAGCAGGACAAAATAAACTATAGTGTGTAATAACATTACACAGAATTATAATATTTATTAATATTATTAAAGAACTCAGCTTCAATGTGAAGTCAGTAAAATCACACACACTGTCCAGTGTTGCAGCACTGTCATCATGTTCTGCACCTCACTCTCTTCTTCTTCCTGTTGTTGTGTTTTTGCAGCTGCTCAGGTAAGCATGTCGTCTGCTCCACTGTGTGTGTCGCATGCGCATGGCCAGTGACATCAGCAGTGATGTGTTTTTGCTTCTTTACTGCGACTGAACAGCTGCAACTCCTCCTGCACTCAGCTCGAGTTTCTGCACAGCAGATGTGTGTGAATGACATTTGCATCTTTACACCGTCGTCATGCACCTTTTTCTAATGCTGCTTTTCTGCAGTGGTGGAAAGTAACTAAGTACATTTACTCCATTACTGTACTGAAGTACAACTTTAAGGTACTTGTACTTTACTTGAGTATTTCCATGTGATGCTACTTTATACTTCCACTCCACTACATTTCAGAGGGAAATATTGTACTTTCTACTCCACTACATTTATTTGACAGCTTTAGTTACTTTTCAGATGAAGATTTGACACAATGGATAATATAACAAGCTTTTAAAATACAACACATTGTTAAAGATGAAACCAGTGGTTTCCAACCTTTTTGGCTTTTGACGTCTTACAAAAAGCAGTGTGTAGTCGGGGTCACATTTCAGATGTCTATGAGTTGTTAACAGCTCCACCAAATAGTGATTTTTCCCTCTAAACTTCTCACATGGTTTCATTTCAATAAATGTTCAAATGATCCAATATTTCAGCAAAAATCAAAGATTAGAGAAAAAGTCCAAAAAGTGAAAACAGATTTGTGTATCAGAACTTTGTTTTTTCTTCTTTCCTCTCCCATTAATCATCTCACGACCCCTCAGATTTATCTGCTGACCCTTTGGAGGGGCCCCACCCCTAGGTTGGGAACCACTGGACTAAACTAGCTAACTGTATATAAAGTAGTTGAAACTAGCTCCACCTCCAGCAGCTACAACAGTAACATGCTGCTTACACACTGATGCTTCAGTATTAATAATCTAATGATGTCATATATAATAATATATCAGTCAGAGGGACCAAACCACTACTTTTACTGCAATACTTTAACTACATCAAGCTCATAATACTTATGTACTTTTACTGCAATACTTTAACTACATCAAGCTCATAATACTTATGTACTTTTACTGCAATACTTTAACTACATCAAGCTCATAATAATTTTTCATGCAGGACTTTTTTATATTGTTGTATTGATAAATTGATATTGATTGGTAAAGGATCTTCCACCACTGTTCTTCTGTGTGGCTTTACGGTGATGGTTTTTATGTTTACCAGGTTACACAGAAGTATTTTTCATACTGTGTGTGTGTGTGTGTGTAGAACAGTGAGGCTCGGAGGGAGCGGATGGACAGAGGAAACTCGCTGCCGAGTATCTTGGAGCAGAAGGTGAGAGCTGCTGAATATTATCAGCTATTAGCTTTAACTTTCTTGATGCCCAAAACACGTTCCAGATTATTTTAATTCACTTTCAATTTATCTATTTATTTCTGTTTGATTCTCTGGGGATTTTGTTCAGTTATTATGAAACAAATCTTATTCTGTATCCCTGCAGCTCCTCATGAAAACTAATGACAGCTTTGTATTTAGTGCAGGCTGCTCTCTGCTGCTCTCTGCTGCTCTCTGCTGCTCTCTGCTGCTCTCTGCAGCTCTCTGCTGCTCTCTGCAGCTCTCTGCTGCTCTCTGCTGCTCTCTGCTGCTCTCTGCTGCTCCCTGCAGCTCTCTGCTGCTCCCTGCAGCTTTCTGCTGCTCTCTGCTGCTCTCTGCTGCTCTCTGCTGCTCTCTGCTGCTCCCTGCTGCTCTCTGCTGCTCTCTGCTGCTCCTGCAGCTCTCTGCTGCTCCCTGCTGCTCTCTGCTGCTCTCTGCTGGACACTGAACCACAACTCACCTCCTCACTCCACCTCAAATCATTCAGTTATTAAAGACAAAAAGCTAAATAATTGTCATGTTTTTCATTTAAAGAGGACATATTCTGCACATTTCCAGCTCTATATTTATATTCTGGGGCTCTACTGGAATATCTTTGCATGATTTCCAGTTAAAAACTCCTTATTTATCTTATACTGGCCCTTTGTGCAGCCCCTCAGTTCAGCCTCTGTCTGAAACAGGCCGCCTTTCATTATGGCACAGTAAATACACATAAAAAGGAAATATATAACAACGTTAACTGTATTTCACTTTATTTCTTTGATTGTTTTGTTTTAATTTAATGCTGTGTGACAGTGGTGGCGAAATGTGGCCCTCCAGCATAAATATTTGGCCCTTTTAAAAAAAGCTGGTTTTCCCTTTTATAGATGACATCAAATCTTTTACACACGTCTTCATAAATCTACAGTAGATAATGTAAACACAAGGCTGATGTAAATGACCTTGTAACATCATATAAACTCACCAGATGAATAAAAAGGACACATAACATAATTTGGCTGATCTGAGTCTTTTTTGCCAGATGAGTATTAACATAAGCTGCTGTACCTCTATGAGCCCTCCTTTACAGATGGGAATTATGAACTCTGCCCTCAGATATAACCCTAAAACTGTTTCATGAATCAATTTATTCTTGAATGAATGAAAACAAATAAACAGTAAGCAGTGCTGGAAGGAAACAGGCTGATGGTTGAACCTGCTGTGTGAAGGAAAATACTTCAGACACACATAAGACACACACAAAAAAAATCTAACATTTGTTGCTTAATACAATCAGAGTATTTTTTAATTTGACCTGTTGAGTTTGCAGGACTCATGATCACATGTTGTATGATGTGTTTTTTCCTGTGTGCTGCAGGTCTTTCCCTATGAAACACTGATTGTGACCCACAGAGGGCGCCCTAAGCTGCCGCCAGGCGTCGACCGCACTCGACTGGAGGTGTGTATTCACAGGCAGTGATGCTGTGTTTTTATTGGCTGAAAGTCTGATTTTCTGTGGCGTTATCACACACATCACAGAGAAAATCAGTTGTCATGAACTTTTTGGAATTTACTACATTTATCCTTTATGATCAGTTATTAGTGTTTTATTTGGAATATTAAGAGACATCTTTCCTTCATAAGTTGGTTTGAGAGTTAAATTTTCTTGTTATAACTTAAAGAATTTATATCTGTTACACAAGTAATTCCAACTGGATCTCTGATGTTATTTAAATATAAAACTTGTCCCACTGATTCCTTTATTGGAAAAATGTGTTTTTCTTCTACATCAATAATAACATCAGGTCTCTTTTTCAGCAAGATGTTTCTGAATGTAATTGTGTTTTAAAGCCATATAGAGCATCTACAATGGAAGAGTATCTGGATATCACCACATACATATTTAATCACAAATAACATGTGACATGGCAGCTAAGCAGGTGAACCCAAGTGCGAACACAGACGGGCTAGAGACAGGAGTGAAGTAAAACAGTATTTATTATTTAGGACTGCAAGTTTAGAAGTTTAACCAGGTGAGATCCAGAGAGTAGTTCAGAGCTGAGCCAGGCGGAGATCCAGAAGGAGAAGTGTGGAGCTTGATGGGTCCAGGTTAGGAGGACGGAGCAGACAGAACTGCAGGGAAGAGAGAAACCGGTTCAGACTGGGTTCAAGGCAACAGGCAACTAGCAAAACGCTCAGGTAGAAAAGAACAGCTGGAAGCGCAGTACTGACTGAACAGAGGCTCAGGCAGAGCTGAGAATATACAGGCGGGGTTGATTGCAGGATGAGGTGCAGCTGGTGGAGCTCTGCTCTGCACCTGGCTCCACTCGGCCAATCACAGACACACAGACACACAGACACAGACACACAGACACACAGACACACAGACACAGACACACAGACACAGACACACACACACACACACAGACAGACACACACACAGACACACAGAGCAGAGGGAGAGACACTGGGGGAGTGTCAGAGGAGACAGCAGGGGCAGACGTAACATATGAGATTATTCTCAAATGTTATCTTTAACAAATTTAATGTTTTTGTTTTTAACAAAATTTAAACTTGATATTGTGTTAACTGTTCATTCAGTGAAGCTCGATCTGAAACATGTTTATTTTGCATTTGTTCTCACACCAGAATATTTTAGCAAGACCTCGCTGGCTTTATTGTTGCTAATGATTTTTTTTTTTTGTATTAAAAGCTCCAGTGTGTAGACTTTAGTGGCATCTAGCGGAACAGACTTGGCAGAAATGAAATATAATATTCACAATTATGTTTTAATTAGTGTTTAATCACCTGAAAATAAGAATCATTGTGTTTTGTTACCTTAGAATGAGCCTTTATATCTACAGAGGGGGCGGGTCCTCTTCACAGAGCCGCCATGTTTCTAGATGCCACTAAATCCTACACACTGGTCCTTTAATATCAAGAATATTTATAAATTGTTTCTTATGAGTGTATTAATCTTATTAGACAAATTTCATACACATAGATGCACATTTTCTGGTAGCAAATCTGTATTTTCTGTTTTCTTAAAGGAATTTGCACTTATAAAATATTGAATCCTCTTGTAACAAAAGGCTTTAAAAACTTCGTCTGTCTGTAATAATTTTGTTTCTTTAATTTGTTTTAACCAACACTCCCCCTGCTTGTGTATTCTTCTTGTCTACGTTACTGGTAACGTTAAACAACTGTCATTATAACCTTTATTTATTATTTTTCACCTGTGTTCAATGAAGCTGTGAAATAAAGATGTTCAGGCTGCCGCTCTGCTCTGAATGAACTACAACAGTTAAACGGATGATGACTCACAAACATCCTGATTTGAGTTTTTAACATCTTCTTGTCGTCTCCTCTCAGCGGCACCTGGTCCCGGAGCAGTTCGAGCAGGTGTTCGGGATGTCCATGGCCGAGTTCGACCGCCTCTCTCTGTGGAGACGAAATGAACTGAAGAAGAAAGCCCAACTTTTCTAACAGGAAGTGACGTCCGTTCACCCCCTCGAGTACTTGATGAACCACCTGCTGTGGAGGAGGAGAAAAAAAAATGAAATATCCAGTCAAGAGCAAATCATCGCGTTAGTCCAGGCAAACATGTTCTCCATCAAACTAACCAATCACGTCCCTGGATGAGTGCCGGCCCCCGAGGATCAGAGTATTTCCTGAAGGCTGGCCCTGATTAACCCTTTACTCTGACTAACCTTAACTGATGCACTGACACTCACATATTACCTGTGCTGCACTTATAATCACCACTGCTTGCAAATCATCTACATCATCATCATCATCATCATCATAGTTATGTTTCGTGTCACTGAGTTGCACCTGCAGACATCTGTTTCATGAAGCTGGATTAACTGGTTATCTTTGGGTTTAATTATAGGATAATTCTGGTGATTTTCTTATTGTCAATGAATCAAAACAATGAACTGATCTACTAACAAGTATTGTGTGTGTATCAAAGCCCTGATATATCTTATTCCTCCGTTTTTGTCCAAAAACTATTAAAAACACGTCAGTGAGTCACACCGCTGCACTGGGTCACATGTTCCTTCATCATGAAGAGTTTGGTCACGTTAGTTTGTTTAGAAACGGCTCCAAAGACTAATAACAGCGATCACGTTTTCAGTCTCTGGAGAGTAGTTCTGTGTAAGGCAGACGCCACTGAGCATGTGCAGGAACACTTTTGTTTACAGCTTCACTAGCTTGTTGTGCTACATATCACAACCTCTGGACTTTGTACTACATTATAAATGTCTACAAATAACTTCAGTACACAGAATTACTCTCCGGAGACTTGAAAACATGATGCTGTTATTAGTCTTTGGAGCCGTTTCTAAACAAACGGTCGTGTTTCTGTCCACCTGGTGAATGTAAGTCCAATATTCACTCTCTGTTAGCTGTTTCTGCTCTCTACCAACTCTGAGGGAAATATCTGGCTCTTTAGCTGCTAAATGCTCCACTATGTTCACCAGCTAGTCTACAGCTAACTGTGTCTGTTTGCTGTTTGGTGCTGAGCAGGTAGTGTACAGTGGCTTTTTACAGCTTTTTCTCTGAAAACGACGCTATGAGAGCGCTGAGAGTGAACCAAAACAGTAAAGTTGCAGCTGGACAGATAAACAACTATAAAAATATACATTATAGTAGCTTTAAATTCTCCTCTCATGGATCTGATGTTGTTTCTTGTAATTGAAAGCTTCTCCTTCACATCAAAGCGCTCACAGCTGATGAGTAAACTCATATCAGTTTTCAGACTCAGTGAAGCCAAAGAAAAGTTAAACTTTCTTCATGATTCAGACCTCTGCTGTGTTCCTGCTGATTAATGAGGAGCTACTGTCACATATTGAGATTGTAATATCTATTTATTATGTGGAGCTTATTTATTTAATGATTGTAATTTTTACTCTCCACATTCGTGTCACATTTGTTTGCTACTGTGATTGTTTTACTTCATAAATACTGATTTAGCTGTACATGTTTTTTTAATAAGAGCCCGATCATATGAGCTGCTCCTTTAAAACGTATGTTGATATGTGAGTGGAGTTTTAAAGGAGCAGTTCGTACTAATCAACATGGTAGCATTTATATTGGATTGTGTCTCGAAGTAGAAAATCATCTTTTCTCTCTGCCGTCATCTCCACGCTCAGTGTCTGTCCATCCAGTCCTGTTTGTTTCTGTTGTACGATGTGAGGGAGTCCAATAAAACGGAGAAGAAAACATTCAACTTTTGTTTTTTTTCTTGTCTCCTTTAACCCATCACACCTGGGTAAGATATTTATGACAATAATTGCTCTATAACTCCTTAAAACATCCCAGATTTAAAGGGTCGGGTCACCAAAATTACACAAAAACATATTTTCATGTTTTTCCTGATTTTAAAATAACAATAATAATAATAATATGCATTTTTATGCAGCGCTTTTCTTGACAAAGTTAAAGCCAAGTTTACAGCAAACAGTCTGTTTGTTCCCCACAAACGCAACATAGAAGAATAAAGAATAAAAATAGAGCAAAAGTAACAATAAATAATGAAAATAAAACAAAATAATATTAAAATTACATTTAAAATCTATTTACAGAATGTTTCCAGAGTGAAGAAGTTAAAGAAGTCTGTCCAGGCTCTTTGAACTTCTCCCCTCGATTAGTTGATCGAAAGAAAATTGATCACCAACTATTTTAATAATTGTTTAAATACTTTTTCAAGCAAAAACACCCAAATATTTGATGCTTCCTGGTTCTAAATGTGTGAATTTGCAGCTTTTCTGGTCTTACACAATAGTAAAGTGCATATTTATGGGTTTTGGACTGTTGGACGGACAAAACAAGACATTTAATGATGTCACCTTGTGCTCTAGAATAATGAGCATTTTTTGCTGTTTTCTAATAATTTATAGCCCAAACGATTAGTCAATTAATAGAGAAAATAATAAAAATAATCATTAGTTGCAGCCCCGGGCAAATGCAAATAAAATGTTTTAAACAAAAAATTTAAGTAATTGTGATTTATGATCTTGGTTTTGTATTTAAATAAAAAATTAAACTATAAATGTGCAGATAGTTTTCACTTGAACTACTTTCTACTGAAACAGTCCCAGTTTCTTTAGTGGATATCCAGAGTAACAGACATTTCAGCTGTT
>CM076463.1:1263870-1368870 GCA_038419695.1 Scomberomorus guttatus
TCCAGACCTCGGGCTTCCTCGAAGCTCTGGATCTTGTGCTGCGGGTTGAAGCCTTGAATGGCTGCGAGGAAACAGACGAGTGTGAGAGCAGAGCCGCAGAGAGACGACACAAATTAAACAGCAGGGTCAGAAACACGACTGAAATCTGATTATCTTTATGATGCTGGATCAGAGTCCAGTTTCCTGACAATGATCAATCTATAGATCTCTATCAAAGGATGATCCGGAAATATTTTAAAAGATTCGTCTGGTGATTTTCTATATTTCCTTTATTGTCAACAAATCTCATGTTTGGATCCAAACCAACAATGAACTGATCTACTAACAAGTATTGTGTGTGTATCAAAGCCTGATATATCTGATTCCTCTGTTGTGTCCAAAAACTATTAAAAACACGTCAGTGAGTCACATCGCTGCACTGGGTCACATGTTCCTTCATCATGAAGAGTTTGGTCACGTTAGTTTGTTTAGAAACGGCTCCAAAGACTAATAACAGCATCATGTTTTCAGTCTCCAGAGAGTAGTTCTGTGTAAGGCAGACGCTACTGAGCATGTGCAGAAATGCTGTTCTGTTTACAGCTTCACTAGCTTGTTGTGCTTCTGGACTTTGTGCTGAAGTTCTTTGAGAAATTTATAAAGTAGTACAGAGTACATTAATAGTTTTTGGATAACAGCGGAGGTCTACAGCACAGAGGAATCAGATATATCAGGCTTTGATACACACACAGTACTAGTTAGTAGATCAGTTCATTGTTGGTTTGAGTCTAAACATGAGATTTGTTGACAAGAAGAAAAATATAGAAAATAATCAGACTGATCCTTTCAGTTTTCAATATTGACTAAAAAAATGTGATGATGTGATTATTTGATGCTTTTCTTTATCGTACGTGACAGTAAACTGAAGATCTTTGTGTTTTGGACTGTCGGTCAAACAAAAACTAGACATCTGACGAGTCACCTTAGGCTCTGGGAAATAATAAAGGCCATTTTTCACTATTTTCTCACAAAAAGATTAATGGATTAATCAAGAAAATATTGAAAGATTCATTGAAATAATCATTTCACTGCATATATGAAATTTATCCTGCAATCCGTTTTGTAGTCTTGCGTTTGAATCTCTGAAAGAGCTTGTTTGAATTATTTCTTAGGACTATAACAATTAATTAATAATTTCTGTAAAGTTATTAATAAATTTGTTGTAATAAATCTCTGCTAACAAAACGTTAATTACTAATAAAAACATTTTAAAATGTTTTTTGTTTATACTAATTTTGATTTCTGCTGGACTTTACAGGGCATTGTGGCCCTTTATTCTATAAGAATATATTTTTTTAATATATTATATATTATATATATATTATAATATTTTGGCACTGAACTGATGCCGCTCATTTCTTTTTGACGTCTTTTCAAACGCTGGTGGCAGGAAGAGACAAAGGACAAAGAAATGTTTTCCACATTTTGTACCAACCTTCCTCCTCAAATCTGATTTTTTTTACTGTATCAGCTGTTTTTGTTCATTAACAGTGTTTGTTTGCTGGCTGCCTGTTCAGTGCTGACAAAATCTTTCGCCTTAGAATGCACCTTTAGTTGTTTTTTGATCCAGTTTGCTGCATTTTCCACCTGAATTCAAACTCTTTCATGACTGTAGCAGTAGTACGAGTATCTTATGAACTTTCAGTGGCATTTTTTCCTCAAAGCATCTTTAATTTCTGACCCCGCTGCACACAGATGTTACTGGCACATGAAGAATACAGAATACTGTTTGGACCAGGAGACAAAACTTACTTCAAAGAACAGGACGAGGACAGCATGAAAGCAAAGAAACAGACTTTCATTAAAGGGCCATTTCACAGGCGTTAGTGTGGATCATTCTTGAACATTACAGAAACAAAAGAGACGCTTCTCTGTGAAGTGGAAACCAGTCGGCACCAGCTAGCATTAAAATATCTAATACTGATATTAAAAGTATTATGTTAAACCATAAGCTATGTGTTTGTTTATCACTATGAGCCCCTGGACCTCATGCATGAACATCTTTGTGAACTGAATTTAACTCACTTAACAACAAATCTGTTCGTACAACGATGAGATTAGCTTCCTCACTAAAACTAAAAAGATGCTACAACAGTTTTGAGATGCCTCCAAATTCACGTGAGGTGGAGGGGATGAAAGTGAAATTCTCCTCAGGCTGAAAAGTGGTCAAGTTTTCTGAACAGAGAAGCATCCAGAGTCATTCACAAAGTTAAAAACATGACACAGAAGAAGACAAACAGACAAAGACGGTTGCATACCTCGTGCCTCTTCTGCCTCTACGGTGGCTGTGTAAGCGTGAGTAGAAGTGCCATGCCCAAAACCAATGGAGAGAGAGTGGGAACGTTATATCAGTGCATTTAGTCAGTCACGTTATCACAGCAATCAGTCAGTCCTGTTAACATTTAGTCAATCATCATACAACCCCTCCCAACCCGCCCCACCCTCCATCCAAAAAGGTGGAGACGACAGAGGTTAGCACATTATTTCATCATAATCATCATCATCACCATCACCATCATCATCAGGATTTATGAGGGTTTGTTAGAGGAATAAAATGTGTTTTACACCATGCTGCCATAAAAAGATCAAACTACACGTGTATTCAGTTAAACCTGAGTTAAAGGAACAGTTCAACAACTCGGAGGACGTGGTTAGCTTAGCTTAGCATAAAGACTGGAAGCAGGGGGAAACTGCTAGCCTGCATCTGTCCAAAGTTAAAATTAAAAAAAAAAAAAAAAAAAACAGCAACTTGAATGTTGCCAGAAATTTCACAGTTGACCAAAATGAAGAATTTTTTACATTTTTACACACGTTCACCTCAAGTTTTGGAACTTTGACAATGTTTAACATAAACATACGACATTATAACAGAATATAAATGACAGAAATCTCACACACACACACACACACGTCATTATGATTATTCTAATAATATAATAATTATTTTTATCACAGTTATCTCCATTACATCTTTCTGTTATTACCATTATTATTTTATTAACTTTATACAACGTTTAAAAAAGGCATTGTACCCTCAACAGCCATTTCCTGTCTTTGAAAAAAATACCGAAAAAACTAAAAAAAAAAAAAAAAAAAAAATATATATATATATATATATATATATAATAATAATAATAATAATAATAACAACAACAACAGGTAGTTTTGAACCATATACCTTCATTTTTGGATCAATAAATTTGTAAAAATAAATTAATTCATTCTAAATTTCAGCTACAGCTGTTATTTTATTGTCTCAGATACAGATTTTATCAACACTGCAGATCTTCTGCTGCTATGTATGTTAAATAATTATTTTTACTTGTATACTGAGCATCTTTAGCACAAAAATGTAATTCAGGATTAACTTTGTTCTATATGATCTAATTGTCAGGTTGAGTGTGCAGCTGTGTCTTTTAGATAAACAAAAGATTTCACACTGGACTCTGTAACAATTTAGTCATTTATAATGTCAAATTTATGACTTGTGCACACAAATGAGTAATTCATAACTTGTATGTACAAATTAGAAATTAATAACTCCAGAATTTATAATGTGTTTAAATTGGAAAGAAGTAATTTGTAATAAAAATAACTAATTCGCACAAAGTTATAATTTATGCTCTTAAATATATGACTTGCACACAAATGAGTAAGTTATAAAAATCAATAACAGCAGATATCCGTTACTGAAGGACCCGGATCAGAGAGACACACAGTTTATCACCATGAACTTTAAATATTCAAAATGAAGCTTTTTCAAAAGGACAACAGTATTAAAAGCTGTGTAACCATCTCCACTCTCTCTGCGGTCATTTGTCTTTGTAGGGCAGCGTGGTGGTGATATTTCAACAGAACGTCCTTTAGAGGAGGAGAGGACTCCCTGTGTGTGTGTGTGTGTGTGTGTGTGTGTGTTTCTGAGGCTGTTTCTGGGCGGTTAGTCTCAGTGTGAGTGCAGGCACAGGGAGTTAGTGTTAGCTGGACTCCGTGTTAGTGTTTGGTGGGATGCTCGGCTGCGTTTGAACTCACCGCTTTCCAGAGACGGCCGACCTCCGGATAAAACTCCCAGAGGCAGCGTGCCGGTCGGAGTCAGCCCCTTCAGCTGTAACACACACTCATTCTCCTCTCTGTCAACAAATACAAACAAACATCAGAGTGATCAAACCTTACGATCGACAGCGACTCAAAAATACGTTTATTTTAGTTTAGCCTGACTTCACTTCAGGTGATCGTGATGTTTTAACTGGCAAACTCAGATTCAGTTGTTCCACTCACCTGCTGGAGATTTTATATTTTGCACTAGAGCTGCAACCATTAGTTGATTAATCGATGGACAGAAAATTAATCGCCAACTCTTAATAATCAACAGTTATTTTTCAAGAAAAAATGCCAAATATTCACTGGTTCCAGCTTCTTAAACGTGAGGATTTTAAGCTTTTCTTTGTCATAAATGACAGTAAACTGAATATTTTTGGGTTTTGGACTGTTGGTCGAATAAAATGAGCATTTTGAATACCTGTTTGACATCATAACAAACACCAATTTAAACAAATGTAGTAATCTAATGTAACTAATGTAGAACTAATCATAATCTATTAAGCATGGATCACAATGTGTACGGAAGATTTAAATAAAAACAAATCAAACAATGAAATAAATACATTACACATTATTTGCATTTCCTTTTAATGTACTGTATGTATGGATTTATTGTCATAATTTAATGACAAACATTTTAAATTATTTAGGTTTTTGTGAATAGTTTGTTTTACATTGTGATGTGAATTTTTTATGCCACATAAAATCAAATCACAGCACAAAAAACTGAAAATTTATGTCATAATGAAAAACAAATTATTCACAAAAAGCTAAATAATTGTCATTTAACACATTTTTGATTTAATTAGGACACAGTAAAGGCATATATAAATAGTAAACACAAATAATGTGTATTGTATTGCCCTTTATTTATGGTTCGATTTTTATTTAATCTTCCATAACTGTGGAGCGTAAAATAATCAGAACTATTGAACAGCCTGCTGCTAACACACTGAGTTAGTGATTATCAATTCACTTTACATGCCTGTGCTGCTTTTCTAGGCCTTAAAATAACTCGCAGACATTTTCTGAACAAGAGCATTCATCATTAAAGGACAAATTATTCTGACACACTTCCACTGGATTAAAGGAGGACACGTGTAAATCAAGGAAGAAGTCATTAGCCTTTTACTGGAAGTGGAGCAAGACTAGAAAACAGGATAAAACTGTAGACTAACTCCACAGTAGTCTGAAGTCTGAAACACAGTATTTTCTGTCCAATTACACTATTTATTGGACATATTTAAGATTTGAGATTATATATCTATCTTCACTGGCCAGAAAAGCAGCAATCACCATACTCATCAGGATGAGGAGCCAATTTAAACTTCATTAGTCCTTATTTAGTCTTCATGTTCCTCACAATAACTAAAAACATTCATTGTTTAATGTAAAATGCAGTCAAGCGGTCAGAGCGCTAAAACACACCTGAGCACAGAGAAGACACGCGCCATCTTTCCAATCGCCCGGATCTTATTCCTGATCACCTCCTTTCTGACAGCTGGAGCTCCACCTGAAAACAGAGTGAGAGGACATGAAGCGACAGAAATAACAGCAGCACACTACAATCACAGCTCTGTATGTTTTCTTTTACTTTACAGAAATAACTGAAGCAGCGTTGTACCACACCGGCATATAAAATTACTCCTAGCATAGAAATCTGAACTCCATGTAGCAATGGCAGGTGTGATTTTATTTTATTGGTAATCACAAAGAACAAGTAATAATAACTAATTTGTACAATTTACTAATTTTTGCTCTCAAATTTATAACTTGTGCACACAAATGGGTAATTTATAAATCGTACTTACAAATTTGTATGTTCTGCTCTCAAATCAAACATTTGGGCATTAAAATGTGTAATTTATGTTCTCAAAAGTGTTAATTGTGCGCACAGAGTTTAACAGTTGACAGTATTAGTTCTCTTAAGTTAAGAGAACTAATACTGAATTCATCTCTTCATATTAATAATACCTAGATGTAGTTTTGATGCTACGCTGGATGCTGTTTCAGCAGTTAGCTGCCACTGAAAGAATAATCTAAATCTAAATGAGCCACTTCAGTTTAACACGATTTCTTTTCCCCAGTTTTAGAAACAGATACATCTATGATATACTTCAGGTAACATATGTTAACAACATGGTTAACTTTATGTTGTGTTAGTTCATGTGCACAAATTTCTAATAGAGTACAAATGAAGTGCTGTCAATTTAACAGAGCAGAATTATTAACACAAATTAAGTCATTTGTGTGCAAGAATTCCTCATTTAAGATTGTTAGCAATTAGTTTTCTGTTGCTATAACACCTGCCAGGCTCCATAAGACTGCCTTAGTTTGTCAAGACAAAAATATTCAGCACTTGTGGTTTCAACCAGAACCCAAAGTGCACAGTCACATATAATCATCATGTAATGTGTATCTTTGGGTCTAAAATCACTAGAAAATCCCCAGTTATCAATGCAACCTGTAGTCATGCTGCTACAATCACAGCTTAGCTGAGGAGGTTCAGTTCAAGAGAGGAATTATTGTGCTGCTGCAAGACAGAAATCAAACCCTCATTTATGAAACACACACACACACACACACACACACACACACACACACAGTATGTGAGCATCTGCTGAGGACAACAGTGTAAGCGAGTATATAAGACTGGAGACACTGAGCTCTGGCAGCGGGCCGCTCTGTGTGGATAAACACTGCAGTGTGTTGGCATCAGCTCCTGTACGAGAGCACGTTACTGGTCAAAGCTTCACCATCACATCGACACACAGTACGACTCATTTCAGCACTAAACATCAAGTTTAGTTTACACGTGTCAACAGCCTTCAGGGTTTCACTTCCTCCTCAAGCCATATTTGATTAATGATATTCAGTGTTAAACTGTAGGTCACCATAGCAACGAGCCAATTTTTACCAGTGGTGGAAGAAGCACTGAGATGAGATGAAGAAATCCTCCTTTATTAACATTATTTAAGAAACGGCACATAAGTATTGGGAGCAAAATGTACATTTTTCATATATATTTGGAATATTGATACTGATTCATTGACTTGTACATTTTAATTCAGTGTAGAGCTAATTTTAACAATTTACACTGCTGATAGTGTTTATTTATATGTTTTATGTATAAAATATTGATCTGAAAAGAAGTTTTCTTCTAAAAAAGAAGAATTTCATAAAATACATACTAAAGTAAAGTACCTCAGAATGGTACTTTAGTACAACACTTAAATAATGTATTTAGTTACTTTCCACTACTGATTTTTAGACTAACAGTCTTTTTTAAGGTTTCTGTGGCTGCTCATTAACAGCTCATCAGATAAGACTAACAGTCTACAGTCATGTCTGCAGCTCTGTGAGGCAAAGCTTGGAGCTAAATGCTAATGTTAGCATGCAAATATTTGCAAATTAGCACTAAACACAAAGTACAGCTGAGGCTGATGGAACATCAGAATAAGTTCAGCAGGTATTGAGACAGACACACATCATCCACAGAGCAGCTTGCATGACTAAAAACTATTGAAAACTCATCAGTGAGCCACACTGTTGCACTGGGTGACGTGTTCCAGGTATTAATATGTATTCATACTACAGCTGAAATGATTAGTTGATTAATCAATTAGTTGAACACCTATTTTGATTATCGGTTTATTGTTTCACTTCTTTTTCAAGCTAAAATAGTATAATTATATCTTGTATATATCATAATATATTTTGGGGTTTTGGACTGCTGGTCGATCAAAACAAGACATTTGAAAATGTCTAAAAAAATTATATAAAAATAATAATTGTAACGGGCATTTTTCACAATCTTCTTAATCTGTTACGTGTTTTAGATCACATGTATGTAAAACAAGTAGAAGGAAGTTTGGTTTTATTGCAGAAGCCATCAGACTTGTGAACCATCAGTTTACCTCTGTGGTGTTGATCCTGTTGGCCGCTGCCATTAATCCTCGTGTATTTCAACCTTTTCTAACATCGTCATATTTGTATTTTTAGATTGTTTTCATGTATGTTGTAATGACCCCTGAGTCATCTTGCATCACTGTGTGGTTCACCTGTCTTTGTTTCCCCTGCAGGTGGATCATTTGGGTAACCAGGAACACCTGGGGGCCCGGGGCTGTTCCCAGGTTATTTAAGCCTGGCTGCAGTGCATCTCTCTGTCTGTCTGCCGCTTCGCCATGCGGCTGCTGCACCTGCAGCTCTCTCTCTCTCTCTCTCTCTCTCTCTCCCTCCCCTTCAGGGACCCATTTGTTGGGTTAGGATGCTATTTTAAGTTATACTTATGCCTTTGTTTACACACATATAAACCACAAACCACTGACGTTACTGACACCAACACCCCATACTTTACCTTTAGTTCTTTAATTTGGTTCAATTTGGTTTAATATGGATTTAATAACATATCTTTTGTTTAAACATTATCATGGTGTGTCTCCTATTTGTTGAGTCATAACGATGTAAATAAAACTTTCTTGCCTCAATATTTTCATACTTGTATTATGTTCAGTTGTTCAGATAATGAAGTCACATATGAGAGTACATGTTGTATCAGGATGAAGTTGCAGCTCTTATAGTGAATAAACAGGGTGTTTAGTTGTTGTGAACATGGCCGTCGCCAATAAAGCAGCTGCTTGTTGAGTAACAACATGCTCCTTCATCACCATGAACACACACACACTGTAGTTTATTTTGACTCAATTCCTCACACACTGTCCTGCTGCCAGAAACACTCACTACAGCACCAAATGTGGATTCATTCGCCTCTGAAAATAATCCCAAAACATTTCTTTTAGTTTGTTTGTTAAAAAAACAAGGAAATTGCTGAGCTTTTAAAAAAAACAAACTATATATATGTGAGAAGAAAAATATTAATTATATCCTTTACATTTTATAGGACCACAGAACTGTGAGATTATAATTTTCAGGTCGAGTTTTCATTTTTGTTTTCAGTTTTGTGTGGTTGTTATTAATGCAACTGTTGTTCATCATCAGGTTGGGGCTCTTTATGTAAAATGGCTGGTAAAAAGGTATATTATTTTTTATAGATTATATATTATTCTGGCTGTAATGTACAAAATAAAATCAGTTTGTACCATTACAGCCAAATAAAGACTTTCTAAAAAAAACAAACAAAAAAAAAAACACATGAAACTATATATTTGTGAGATGTTTTCAAAGATTTACGTCCTCAGTAGGAACCAATAGACCTGGAGCTGAGAGCCACAGACAGAGTGTAGAAGGAGGAAGTATTGAGAGATGGACTAACAGTTGGTTTGAGTCTGCACATGAGATTTGTTGACTCTTTTACACATTTAAGAGTTTCTGGATTGAGATCCTACCTTCCACACAGCCGCTGGCTCCCATTTATTTCACAACAGAATGAAAATCAACTTGAGAAATAAGCTCTTAGTTTTTTTCAGTTACATCAGTATCATGTGGCAACGCTGCAGCAAGCGGGGACCATTTGGAAACTCTCCTCGGTAGTGTGTTCAAGGACACTGTGACATCCAGTCGCTGAAAGTTGTGAGGAAAATAAATCCTCCTCAGAGTGCACACACGCAGACATGAAGGTACTGAAGAGGAAAGTGTGAAGTCTCACATGTCCGACAACGAGGAGAGCTTTTAGAAACTCGCACATGCACAACCACATGACCATATCCTCACAGAAAAAAACTAAAAGGTGACAAACTGTTCACTGTGGCAGCAAGTTGTTCTTCAGACTGCACTAAAAATGACTTGAAAGTAACAGTTTGTAATTAAATGACTTGAGGCGTGCCCCTGTAGGACAGCGGTTCAGACGCACGACTATTGTTGCATGTCATTCCCCATCTCTCTCTCCTCTTATATCCTGTCATCTCTCAACTGTCACTGTCCAATAAAGGCAGAAAAAATGACCCAAAATTTATATTTATATATATATATATATATATATATATATATATATATAAAAACGAGTTGAAACAAACATCTGTACGGTGTTTTACAAGTTAGTTAGTAACACTGAAAAAGAGATTAGACCAGGAAGGTGTGATGATATGAGGTGTAACATCCTCTTACCCTCACACGTGTCGTCCCCTTCTGACATCAGCTCGTCGTCAGAGCAGATGTTCAACACGTTCACCAGCATCTCTGTGACTGCGTGAAAACACAAGTAGTGTCAGATACACTTACTGAAGCTCATTCAGGTCAAGAGACAAACAATAATCAATAATTACAAAACAATCATACACACTCACAGAATCACAAATATTATGAAAATTATTATTTAAATAACTTCAAATAAAACTTTAAAGTTAATGTCTTGGTTTTATCTGTTAAAAATGTTATTAAAATTGGCAAATGGTAGATACACAAAAACATAAAACACTTCGACACTGCATCAAATGGAATTTCAGGGCAGATAACGATAACCGATATTATTATTGCAAAAGCAAATATGGGAAGATGATAATAAATTTGACAAGCTAATTTTTATAACACCAATATTTGGAGCCGTCACCATCTCTACAATAAAGAAAACATTTATTTATTGTAAACTTGTTTGCAACAATGTTTATGCAAAATACAAGTAATAATTTTCATAATAGATTAATCTGCCAGTTTAAAACAGTAAAAGAAAAGCAGCAAATTCTCACATTCAAGAACCTGGAACCATCAAATGTTTGAGATTTGTGCTTAAAAAATAGTTACCAATTAATTTCCTTTTATCGACTTATCGATGAAACGTTGCAGCTCTAATGTAGATGAATTATCTGTGTGTGTGTGTGTAGAGCGTGTACAGGCTAAAAAAAACATGAGAGGAGCTTTATATACTGATTAATAGTTACCTAAAGCCCTTAAAACGTTTAAGATACGTGACTAATTGGGCTCAATTGTTAAATCCAATTTGATTTGAGCTCGTTTATAACAATTAGCTATTAGCACAGTATGGCTGTAAAATATAGATAAAAAATATAGGCTCTAGATTACTCTGGGTAATCTATCCTGAGCCTGACAATGTTATAGCTGAATCCTCTGTGTGATTTCTGAGCTGCTTTCATTCCTGTGGTGTCAGTCTGGATGTGAAAGTGCTGTTTGTGTGGAGTCGCTCATTAAACCAGCAGGATCAATCATCAAGCTCCTGATTTCTGTCACTGTGATCAGAAGAAATGCATCATTTCATACAAATCTGAAACACGTGATGCTGTAAAAGTGGAATTTCAGCCAGGAACAGAGCTCTTTAGCGGCCCCTGCTCAGGCCTTTGTCGGCACGTCGCTCAGAATGAAACATGAGGATTTAATGGAGATTTGTGAAAGTCAAATAGGTTTCATGGAGCAGAGGCTTGTGGAGGTTTAACAAGTGAAACTCTGCCGCAGTGATGGAGGCTTGTTTTCTTCCACTTACAACAGATTCCTTTATAGGAGAGCAATGCTAAAATCAGTGGAGTAGTCTTTAACAAATCCAGGTATTTGGACGACCAATCCACAACCAAATCACACATAGAAGCAGCTATCAGCACCCAAACACATGCTGCTGGTCTCAAACACAGCAGGCTAACAGGACGTCCGTTACCCAAACGATCGTCTCTGAATCTCAACGGCATCAGGAAACAGTAAACCTAATTATGTAGCACAATTATCATAATTAAGAGCTGAGAACTCATGATGATACTGATACTGTAGCTATGTCACATGATGCATAACTCCCGTCTGTGTCACAAGATAGATTTAGATTTCCTCTGGACCCCCTCTGGTGTCCTCTGTCCTCCTTTAAGCTGAGCGCCAAGACTTTTGTCAGCTGCTTCAGAAACTGCTGACAATTACATGTGGTAGATTTAAAGCAACAGTTTAACATTTGGGGAAATAATCTTATCCAGGCTACATTAGCTGCTACTAGCACAACACACCCGAAGTTGCATTGTGGGTAATGTAGGCGGCAGGTTTAACGAAGAAGAAGGATATCTGGAATGAAAAAGATGATATCTCTGGTTCTGCTGTATTGATTTTCATCTAGACCTGCAACGATTAGTTGTCGACTATTAAATTAATCGCCAACTATTTTGATACTGAATTAATGGTTTGGAGTCATCTTTAAGAAAAAAATGTCCAAATTCTCTGATTCCAGCTTCTGAAATGTGAATATTTTCTGGTTTCTTCAGTCTCTATGACAGTAAACTGAATATCTTTGTTGTGGACAAAACAAGACATTTGAGGACGTCATCTTGGGCTGATCAACTTTTTCAGACATATTATGGACCAAACAACTAAGAAAGTAATCAATAGATTAATCGATAAAATAACTGTTAGCTGCAACCCTATTTTTATCCTTTTTTTTTCTTTTTAAACTGTCCATCATGAGTCCGACAATGTTATAGGAGTGAAATAAAAGATCTGTGGAGGACTCTTTAGTCATTTTAAGTAAAAAATAACTACATTTTACTGGTTCCAGTTTTTGTAATGTGAGGATTTTCTGCTTTATTCTGTTTTAAATCTATGTAAACTGAATATTTTTGGGTTTCAGACTGTATGTCGGACAAAACAAGACAACTGAAGACGTCATCTCGGGTTCTGGGAATTTCTGATGGGCATTTTCACTATTTTGAGACCAAACAGTTAATGTTACTGTCTACAGCAGGAAAGAGACAATATTCAACACCTTTGGACATTTAACACTTTAATACCTTCTAAGGATTTTTTTAGTTTGAAGGGGCTGGATTAAATGTTATAAGACCTGCGGATGCCCTGATGTACACACACACACACACACACACACACCATCACAGACACACACATATAACAGCGTTCTAACCTTTCTCTCCAACGAAGGGCAGAGACCAGGTGAACACATCCATGAAGTTGGGCAGCCAGTAGGGGTGAGGGGAGCAGTTAAACTGCCGGATGTTCATCACATTATTCTCATATTTCAGCACCGCAGCTGAGGACAAAACACACACATTAACATTTCTACTTCATGATCCGACGTCTCCTGTTGCCAAGGCTTCAAGGTTTCCAACCTGTTGCCATGGTTTCCATCCTTCACTCCTCTTTACCTTTGTTATTGTACACATCCAGGTAGTTGGGAGCAGAGAAGATTGTGATTAAAGACGGGAAGCCTGTCGTCTGACTTTTCCTGTACATTCGATACCTGACGGACACAAACACACATTAAAGTGTTGTCCAATCAAAATGAGAGACTGATGTTTGACAGCAGGTGCCATCACTCACCCTGCGTCCTGGGCTTCATGTGCTCGTATTACAGACAACAGGTTATTGTTCATCAGGAAGTCACATACTGCTGGGTAACTGAAAAACACAAGAATGAACAAACGTGATGATGATAGAGCGATTTGTTTTTACAGACGCCAGTTTGGCAAACAAAAAGAAGATGATTTCACTGAATGATTGTTTTATATTTTTTCCAAATGTTCAGCCATGATGAGCGCTCAGTTTATATCCTCCCACTGCTCGGCTGTCAGACAGTCACCTTGGTTGCTATGACAGTTAAGAAGGCTGCTTAAACTCAAGTATATCAAGAGATGCTAAAAGTGCTAAAATTAGAGATCAATTAAGGTCAAGGCTCTTACACAGAGGGAGGTGAGCGAGTTTATATCTGATCCTCACACGACTGCACATTCACTTCATGTAATTCTAACTAAAAGACGTGGAACACATAACACTACTGTCTTCAGATGTACATTACAGTGAAGTCCTCTGTCATTCAGGCAGAGTCCTAACTGTTTAAGGCTTCATTTAGAAATTAGTGTTAGAGTGTGATATTAGTCAGCTGGTGTCACCGCTGGAATGAAGGAGCTGAGTTAAAAGTAAAGATGGATTTATGTGTCTGCTACACGCTGACCTGTGACGGCTACATGCATAGTCTCACAAGGCTCCCATACATGTATGTGTACTATGTACGTGCAGGGCTCGGATCCTGTACTAAAGCCATCACTGAGGAACTCAGCATCCTCAAATGTAACACAGATAGAGGAGAGAGGATTTCCTGAGTGAGAAATTAGACGCGGGAATCCTTTTTTTTTTTTTAGTCTTTAGTTACATGTAGCTGTAGTTGTATGTAGCTATTATTTAGAGCTTTAATGACTAGTTGATTGACAGAAAATTAACCACCAACTATTCTGATAATTAGTGTCAAATATTAAATTGTAAAATTCTCTGATTCCAGCTTCTTAAATGTGAATATTTTCTGGTTTCTTTAGTCCTTTATGACAGTAAACTGAATATCTTTGAGTTGTGTTTTTCTTGACGATTGAGTCGAAAGCGTCTCGTGACTCTGACATCTCTTTACTGCAGAAAAGGACTGTAGACTGAATCTGTCGAGCTGCCAATTACCGCTCTCAAAAAGACACAGTCTGAAAAATGCTAACTGCTGGAGAAAATCAAAAATCATTTTGACCTTCCAAGAGCCTGACAGGAGAGAGTGTGAGTCTGACTATACTGTGTTGTAGCTCCAAAAAGTCTTTTTCCATAAACAGGTGTTGGAAAATGGGGGTCACCTTCTATTTGGGCCAATATGGTAATCAACAGATTAATTAATGATGAAAATAACAGAAAAAACTAGAAAATAATAGTTGCAGTCCTATTATTATTGCAAAAAAATACATATAACTGGTGATTATATCAACTCTTTGAATCCAGAAGTCGTACAAGAAAGAGAAATACATATAATAAAGTCCTGCAGAGTGTGAGGAGGGAAGTGAATGAACCCGATTAAAAGCGATAGTAACCGCCTATAAGGGACGCTGTAACAAGTAAAACAAACACTTCCTGCAAGGTGGCAGTGATGATTTAATTTCTGTTGGTTGGGGAAGTTTGAACAGGTTTACTGCACAAACAATCTGAGAGCGAGAGCAGAAATCTGACAGCAGACGTTTCATAAGTGCACAGAATACAAGCAGAGAGACTTAAACAGGAGCAGCAGATATCTACTGTGCAATAAGTGATCTTAATACTAAATATACTAAATAATAATTATAAACTGCAGCTCGGCACTTTATCTTTCTTATCTTTACCCTTCTTGTTAGTGTTGTCTTTGCCTGTAACAAACATCCTTAATGTTATTCTGGACTATGTGCAGAGTAGCAGCTCTTCTAATGTTTTCATTGTGTTTGTTTCATGTTTTTTTTTGTTAATGCTGCCTTTCTACAAAAAGAATGTCCTCTTCTAGGACGATAAAGATCTGAAGTGAACTGAGAATCTACCTGGGTGAGCCTCGGGGTTGTGTTGGCGCTGAGCGCTGAGCGAGTGGGACGCAGCCGAACTATTAGAGTAGATCGATTAGACATTACAGAAACAATTTGGTGTCATTTCTTAATGAATAACTTCTACTTAAACAAACCTCTGAGCAGCATCAGCTTTCACCTCACTGTGACCTCCATGTGGTGTCAACATTGCAAATTCAACACAAATATTAAGACAGAGCAGAGAATGCTAATATTTATTGTCAGTATCTGTGTGACAGCGGATTTAACCAGCGGCCACTTTATCCAGAGATAAGCCATTGTTTGTAAAAGCTTTAATCAGCTCAGATTAACAGGCCGAGCGGCTCTTTGTTTTTTTTTTTTAAAGTAGAAACGATTCCAGCAGCAGCAGAGAGAGTCGTACCTGTAGAAATATGAGCAGCCTCTCACGCTGTTGTGGCAGAAGTGTTCCTGGGTCTTTTCTGAACCGTAGTCCTCTCCCGGGTCCGACCACAGCAGGTCACACATCGGCCCGAACGCCGGCGGTTCCTTAAACCGATCCAGCTACACACACACACACAAAACCACAGCTTAAAATACAAACAGACGGTTGCCCGAAACTAAAATTAAATCTAGTGACTTTACACTGACACAGTTGCCATTTCATTAGGTTTATGTAGCTAAAACTAATACAGAAGTGCAGAAATTCACATGTCATAACAGCACCAAACAACCAAGAACTAATAAAAACCATGTAATAAAGCAACACAAAGCGAAAACTACATCTAAGAAAGCAAAAACAAACTGATGATGCTGTTGCCGGGCAGATGACTGGATTTACCTTCTAGGTAAAGTTTTACACAAACTTCTCAAATTTTAAGCTTTTTTGTGTCATACATGATCATAAACTGAATATCTTTGGATTTTGGACAAAACATGACATTCAGAGATGTCACCTTGGGCTCTAAGAAATCATAACATAACAAAAAAAAAAAAAAAAATCACTTTATTAATTGATAATGAAAATAATGGTTAGTTGCAGCTCTAGTTGCATCTTTAAAAAGTCTTTTTCTAAAATCAGCTGTTGGAAAAGGGGACAGCTGTCTTATATTCAGGCTAATACAGTATTATTTTAACTGATTCTGTTTATGTAGAATACAAATTTGTGATTATACTGTGTAAAAACATTTTAATACAATGTAGACTGCAAATACAAACATAAAATAATTGCAATTTAAATCGCAATATTGGTCAGAAAAATTTCAATTGAGTGTTTTCCTGAGATTGTTGAGCCCTACAGTTACCTTTCGTATGTCATCCAGGCAGGTGATTTCAGGGCTCAGACCTCCATGCACACACAGGAACTGCTGGTTGAGGAGCGCAGCCAGAGGCAAGCAGTCGAACGCTTCCATACAGGCATCATACACACGCTCTGAGTACTTTATTTTACCTGGAGGACACACACACACACACACACACACACACACACACCAAGGTCAGTTTTAAACACACTCTGCTGAACACACAGCGCCGCGCCCATACACAGGAAACAGAGAGATAAGGAGTCTTTCAAACACAAACAAGACTTACACTCCTGTTTGAAGGTGAAGTACTCTGTGAGGTGTCGGCACTCATGGTTTCCTCTGAGGAGGAAGAGGGTGTTGGGGTGGTTGATCTTCAGAGCCCACAGGTACAGCACACACTGCAGAGACACAGGTAAGGCACAGGTGAGTCCTACAGGGAACACTTCATTCAAACACTAGACATCTATGACTGGAGCCGGACGATGCATCAATAACATCAGTACTGTGATATGAGACTAGAGCTGAGAGATACTGCCTAAAAATATCATCACAGTATTGTCAAGTATTTGAGAGATGATATGTTTAATGATGTGAAGCTTATATGAGGCTTCAGCAGTCTGAGTTAGTCATATCAAGTGGATATCTGCCACATTTACAGTCTTTTTAGCATCAAATTCCCTCTTTGTGTTTCCTCGGACAGTGTTTCCCTGTTGAGCTGCGGTGGAAGTATAGTAACAAAAAGAGGGACTTTTGCACAGAAGGAGGACTGTGGATTTTGTCCCCCATCACTTCCATTGTAAGTGCATTATGAAGGGATCTTCTAATGGTCAGTATGAACAGGAGGAATGATTACAGCAAGAAAAACAGGTTTTTCTTGCAGTGCAGTCCTGGATGCAGTCCAGGAAAAACATGTTTCAGTGTTCATTTGGGCTTCTGACTGTTGCTCAATTACAAGACAATATTCATTTGTTGCTCGTAATACTGCGACGGCAAAAACATCCACAGAACAAAAAAAAGTAAAGACTTTTTAGATTTATAAGTAAACAACATTTTCTCACATTTGTGCGACTAAAACCTGGTGAGTATTTTGTTTTTTGGACTTTTACAGTGAAAACTGTGTCGAACTTGTAAAGATTTACCTTTATCTGCAGCCACAGATGACATAACAGCAAGTTACTGTTGTGTTTTGTTACAAAAACAATGCTATCACTGTTTTATCAGGATTTTAACATTTTGGACCAGGATGTTGTTATAAACCCTCCTTGTTGACCCAAGAAGAGCTACTGCACGTTAACATGTGAATACAGCGAACCATGAAAGCCTCTCTGTGCTCAACAAACCATAAAACTGAGAAAATCCACATCACTTTTTGATCATTTATAAAAGACAGAAATTACCTTGTGAATTTGTTATCAGCAGGAAAAACGACTGCAACACAGCGGGACTGAATCTGACGCATGTCATCTTTAAACTTCCAAACAACCCACTCTGTTCAGCTGCCACTCATTCACTCGCAGTGTTTTTGTGCTGCTTCTAACCACCTGTTTAATCTGAATTTTTTTATTTTCTGAAGGCGTCAACGATGAGCCAGATCTGACCAGCTGTTCATCCAAACTAAACAGGCCTGATCACAGAGAGAAGACAAGAATACACAATCCAATGACCAGTGTACACCCTGCAGGACTATCAGGGTTACAGGGTCACTGTGGGGATTTGAAGTAGGTTAGTGTCAGTGTACTTTATTCTGTTTTATGTGCGGAACTACAGTGACTGTGTGTTGAGCTCGGAGCGCTTCCAAAACACAGGTAACCTACACGTAACACTGTACCTGAACGCCTCCTGTGTTGACACACAAGCACGCGCTGCTGCTGCTCACGCTACAACACTACCATATTTGATTTTGTCTAGGGCTGGAACGACGTGTCCACGTAATCAATTACGTAAATACGTCGATTTGCGTGGCTTTGACTTTATCCAAAAAAGACTGAACCTGAATGTCAAAAGTGTGGGAATTCTTTAAACAAAGACCTAATAAAATGGTGCTGTGCAGGCTCTGTAAACTGAAATGGCCTACCACAGCAGCACAACTATGCACGAGCATCTCAAAAGAAAACATCATGGGGCTCTTCGACCTCAAAATGACGAGACAGGAGCGTAAGTATTTGGACAGTGAGTTTTATCTGATTGTTGGTTGGTAGCCAGTGCCTGGGACTTGTCGTTGCGTCCTTATCTGTTGTGTTTCAGACAAGAACTCAACAAAGACTCCTTAGAGCAGATGCTAATGGCTAGTATGGCAACGCCGCTTTCCAGCGCATTTGCAAGTTGTAAGCAGTTTGTTTATGTGCATATAAACCTATAAAACTAAACAATAGATTTCCATTGACGTTACACTGTAGGTCGGTGTAAGCAACCTTTTGCAGATATATAATACAAATGCATTTCTGATTATAATCGGCACTAGCCATTGAAGTAAATCACACTCAACACCATCTATGGTAATTAACGGTAGAATATAGTGAACAACACCTTTCCTAATAGGCATACACTGCATAAATCTGAACTTTTCTGATGAATATTATCATTAGGTAAAAGTTAAAGTTTGAAATGGTTCCTTCATTTACAGATTTCATGTTAAATTATGTCACTGATTGTATTTTGTGTGTGTTTTTGTGTCTCAGGAAGAAGCAAAGCTGTGTGCAAGATTTTTTCCATAAAAGGATGTCACTGTATGCACGCCCACACGTTGGGAAATTTTTATTTGTAAAATAATGTATTTTAATGCTTGAATAAAAGGTTGAAAGATTAATGGTAGAAGTTATGGTTAATATTTATTGGTAAGCTAACCAATGGATTAATCAACTAATCAGAAAATAATCAATGTAATAATCAAAAAAATCTAAAGATTAAATCAATAAAGTAATTGTTGGTTGCAGCCTTAATTCTGTCAGTATCCTAAGCTGCGGCATGTAGCACAATATAACCTTCAGAGCTGTGACAGACAGCAGTGAGGTGTGTTCAGGTGCCTAAATCATCTAGAAAATGTGTGTTTTTTAAAGGATTAATTACTTCTAAATTGATCCAGTATTATTCCAAAATGTCTCTGACCCTGATCCCGACAGCGTCTTTGAAACTGCATAATACAGCTCTCTGTGGTCTGTGGCCGAGGCGTTCCAGGATGTACACTAATCCTAACAAGGAAGCATGACAGCAGCCAATAAAAATGTCATGCCATCCGTAGCTGCACAAGACACACAAGACTCCCTTCCAACACACTCAGTCCTTCCCTCAGATTGTTTTGGAAACAGGACGCAGAGCGAGCCCGGAGGCGACATGCGAGTCGTGTGTGTGCATGTACACTTGTGGGTGTCTCAGTGGGTGTGGCAGTCAGCAGACTGTGTGCCTTTCATTTCCTTCCACTATTTAAAGGCGCTCCGAGGCGGAGCAACGGGCCGCTGCTCCAAATGTCAGCTGAAACAGTGCCTACCTCGATGCTGAAGTACCCTCGGTCCACGTAGTCTCCCAGGAACAAGTAGCGGGTGCTGCTGGGGGATCCGCCCACCTCGAAAAGCTTCATCAGGTCAAAGAACTGGCCGTGGACGTCACCACACACTGCAGAGACAAAACACAAGTTGGACTCTCTGTGTGTGTGCATCTAATAATAAAGGATTAGTCTGCTGTTATTCAATAGTTTTCTTATTGTCAACAAATCTCATAAAAAAAAGACCAAAAACTAAATCTCTGTATTCATTATTATTGAATTATTGAAACTGCTTGAGGCAGATTAAAGCTTTACTGTACTTTCCTCCTTCTCCACTCTGTGGCTCTCAGCTACAAGCTCATTGGTTCCTACTAAAGATGGAAATCTTTAAAAAAAAAAATCCTCACAAATATAAAGTTTCTTTTTTCAAAACAGCTCGGTAATTTCCTAAAACATACTCATGTCTTTTGGGAGTTTTTAGAAAGTCTCTATTTGGCTGTAATGGTACAAACTGATTTATTTTGTACATTATATTACATTACATAATATTCTATACAACCAAGATCCCAACCTGAGTCGACTGATGGTCACAGAACTGTAGCAGCACTGATGAAGAACAGTCGCATTAATGACAAGATGAAGCTTCATATTAGCTTCAGATAAACTTTGAAATCCATGTTTGCACAGAAGGAGGAGTGTGGATTTTGTCCCCCATCACTTCCATTGTAAGTGCATTATGAAGGGATCTTCTAATGGTCAGTATGAACAGGAGGAATGATTACAGCAAGAAAAACAGGTTTCACTCTTCATTTGGGCTCCTGACTGTTGGTTTAAGACAGACATGAAAAATAGTGAACCTTAACAAGCGTCCTTTAACAAGAGGAATATCACCAGAATGATCTTTAAATGTTTAACAGGAGGAAACATTTGAATGTTCTCAAGATTCATTTATCTATGTTTAATGCTTATTTTGTAATACTTCATGTCAGACAATGAACTCCTGTCTCCACCTTGTTAAATGGTCTGTGAATACCTCATCAGAAACCATGGAAACAAGCCCAGGACTTTATCGTTCTGTCCCTGACAAAGCCTGATATGTTGTGTTATATAGTTTAAGAGTGTTGTCAATAAATCTTAAATGAATGATGAGGAAGAAGAAAAAAGCAGTCAAAATGCATGAAAATATATGAACAATAAGTGAGGGAGGACGGTGCAGAAAGAGATAAAAATAGGTGGAGGGCATGAGGGTGGAGGGTTGGATACCTAAGCTAAGCCACATGTCAGGGAGGGCAGCTGTAGAAATAGACTGCTGCATCTGAGACAGGGTGGATCTGTCAAACTGGCAGAGTTTCCAGAAAGCAGCGCCGCACACAGACCGTCTTTGTCTCAGTAAACTGGAGTTAAAATCCTCTGAGTTTGGAGGGAAATCTGTGATATCCTGCTATGATATGAGGATGAGACTCGAGCCTGGAAGTCGGGGGTTTTACCTGTGATGGGGGCTTCCACTTCCAGCATGCATTTCTCCTGGCGCAGGATGCCAGCTCCCTCGTTGATGATTCGTAGAGCCGCCTCCTCCTCCAGCCGACCCTCCTTCACCAGATGGGCCTTCAGCTGCTCCACGCTGGGCCTCCCGTCCACATACAGGTCTTTAACCGTCAGGCGTGTACCGGGAGGATATGGCACCGCTACACACACACACACACACACACACACACACACACACGCACACACACACACGCACACGCACACACACACACGCACACACACGCACACACACACAAATATGCAAAAGACAGACGGGAAAGAGAAAGAGACAGACAGTTGAAACATGCAACTCCACACTGATGTCTCACACACACACACACACACACACACAGAGCCTCTATAAACCGAAAGTTTAGTCTGCAGACAGGAGGACAGTTCAGTTTCTACACTGAGCTATTGTTAACAAGGTTTTCAGAATGAGGTAATAAACACAGGAGAGACTCTGAACAAGGACACAGTGTGACAAACACAAAACACACTCGCTCCGTAGCAAATAACTCATCCTGGCTCAGCTTGTGTCTGCAGACAGATCTACACCTGCATGAGCTGCAGCCAGTGTTGGCGCATTACATTTTTCAGTGACTAGTAGTGTGAGGGATTACAATTTGAAATTCAGTAATTATATAAATTACTAATCCCAGTAACGCTCCGTTACTTTTACATTTTGGGGGTCGACACCCTCGCTGTCTTACAGGATTGTTGGAGGGTTGATATCAGTGTGGTCTCTGCATTACTCCTCCTCTCTCCGGAGGAGAAATGTGACTCACAGTAATTCCAAAGTTGTCTTATTCAGATGTTGTGCGTTCTTAGCCAGCTTGCTAACGTTAGCCATGGGTACGCCTACATTCAGGGGTCACCTGACGCTGGTTTAGTTCAGAGTTGGTGTGAATCATGTAGCTGAGGTCAGGACTTCTGCAGTGCAGTGTGCATCACTGAGGCTACGCCAACGTTGGATGGTCAGTAAATCCTTCCAAACTGTTTCCTGCCTACTTGTTAAACCACAAACGTCTCATTTTCTCTTTCTACATGTGTTATACAGAAGCTGCAGCGTGTGGCTGTGGAGGATTCTGGGTAGTTTAAAGGAAACTTTGACAAAGCTGATGGCTGAGTATTAATTAGTATTAGTATGAATTAAAGGAAAAACTGGCACAGGTCTGAATGTTTGACCCCTACAGTGAGGGGGTCTGGGGGCTCTGTTATGCTGTGGGGGGCATTTTGCTGGCATGGTTTGGGTCCACTTGTCCCCTTAGAGGGAAGCATCACTGCAGATCAATACAAAGTTGTTGTGAGTGATCACCTTTATCCTATGATGAAACATTTCTATCCTGATGGGAGGGGTCTCTTCCAGGATGACAGTGCCTCCATCCATAGGACACGAGGGCTCACTGAATGGTTTGATGAGTATGAAAATGATGTGAATCATATGCTATGGCCTTCACAGTCACCACATCTCAACCCAGCTGAACAGCTGTGGGAGGTTTAGGAGCGACGTGTTAGACAGAGCTCTCCACCACCATCATCTAAACACCACATGAGGGAATATCTTTGGAAGAACGGTGTTCATCCCTCCAGTAGAGTTCAGACTGTAGGATCAATAACAAGCAGCACTGAAGCTGTTCTGGCAGCACGTGGAGGCCCAACACCTTACTAACACACTTATAAATAATTTGTATGGGTATTTTTCTATATGACTGTTTGTGAATATCTGATGCTATTGATTATTTGTAATGGATTTGTTATCCTAGATATTGATGACTTGTTAGAATTTACCTATCCTTATCATGTACAATCCCACTTTCTTGACAGCACCTGTGTCAATTATCCAGTGACGCTCTGATTGCCTGCAGCCGACACCAGCCTTGTTATATCTGTGAGCTGTCTTGTTCTTACATGCCCTGAAGAAGACTGAGTTGAAATAAATGGGCGCTAAGCTATTTAAATTTTTGCAAAGCAGTGTACCTTGCTATTTTTTGGTCACAAAGCAAAGCACAAGTCTAACCCCCCCCCCCCTTTTTTTTTTTTGGTCTTATGATATGTCCTCAGATCCAAAGAGCACGTGTTTTTTGATACCTGCATTCATCTACTGGCATTTTGCTCTCTCTGTAGACCGTGACAGCATGTTGAGACTAGATCTGAACTCAAAGAAGAACAGTTTGGCAGCACAGACCAGCCCCTGTATTTCCTTGAAGGAAATACCAAACAGCTTATTCCCAAAAACCGCCGTCATTTCACCGAGACGATGTGAAGCTGTGCTCGTGTGTTTGTAGAAATACAGTATGTGGCGGTGACGGTGCCGGATTGCATACAGAAATGATGCAAACTGTTAACTGAGGATATTTGCAGATGTACTTGTATTGAAAACCACATCTGTTTATATAAGAAATTTACTGACAGGTTTTAAACATGATTGGTTGAATGATGCCATTTTAAAACTTGAACAAAAGACTCGAGTAGACTGTCAACAAGTTAAAAACGTACTAGAAGTAGTCTCATGTACTTTACCAGGTATATGCCTAAAACTAGTAAAACTAGTAATGTTAAGAATGTTTCTAAGTATTGGTAAGTACTCGCCTCACACAGCCCATAGGACCAACAAAACAAGAGCCGCATCTAGCTGCACACGTGAGTGGTTTTTGTTTTGTAGTTTGTTTAATGATGTCACTTTGAACTGCAGGTGGACGTTCTGTATGAAGGGATTAATATATCAAACATATCGATGTGACTAAGATTAGGTCAGTTTGAGAGTCATAATGTCGGTTTCTGTTACGTTTTGATTAATTGCCTTGCCCTACTATACACATATACACACACACCAAATAAAACAATGTGTTCCAACAGGTTAAAGTTGTGCAATTAAAACAGTAGAATTCAGACATTAAAATGTAATTTCTGGACTTCATTTCTGTTGAAACAGCACAGTGACAGCAGGGTTTGAATGCTTCTCCTGCTGTGGAACAAGCTGAGATTTACTGGGATTTGTTTTGTTATCTACAGATTTATGAAACATTATGTTAAAGTTTTGATGTAAACTATGAAAGTCAAAACTTCAGCTTTCAGAGCCGGATTTGGCCAACGTACCACTATTTGCCTCCCACTTGTGACTCCCAATTAGTTGACTAATCAATTAGTCGATCAACAGAAAATTAACCGGCAACTATTTTGATTATCAAATAATCGTTTTAGTAATTTTTTTTAAGGAAAAATTGCTGCTTGCAGCTTCTCAAATGTGGTTATTTGAAGTTTTTTTGTGTAAAACTGTGCAGAAGCTGTTTTTACAAATTCAGTTAAACACACTGATGTAGGCTCTGTGCACAAATGCATTGTTGAAATTAGAGATGCAACAACAAGTCGATTAAGTCAATCATCAGAAAATTCATCGGCTATTTTGATGATCGAATAATCATTTAAATCTTTTTTTTTTTTTTTTTTTTTTAAAGGAAAAATACCAAATATTTGCTGGTTGCAGCTTCTCAAATGTGAGGATTTGAAGCATTTTTGTGCCATACATGACAATAAACTGATTATCTTTGGATTTGGGACAAAACATGACATTTGAAGACGTCACCTTGGGCTCTAAGAAATTATTATTATTGATTTTTCACTACTTTCTGATATTTTATATACAAAATGAAAATAGTTAGTTGCAGCTCTAATACTAAGCTGTGTTTATGAATTCTGTGAAACACCCAGATGCAGGCTCTGTGTCGAAATGCGTTGGTGAAATAAATATTATTCCAGTAAGTTAACCAGTGTCACGTTGTTGCATATAAAGACAAATAAAGGCGTATAAAAGTGGTGACTGCTGTTCTTCTCTTAAACAAAACTCAAGTGGTTCACTGTCCTCCCACAGAAAGACTCTCCCCCCACATTCATGTAGAGAAAGTATTTCAGAAGACTCCTGCTTGTGTCGACACACACCCTCCTGGCCCAGTGGTCTAGTTTAGTGCTCAACTCTGAAACCAAACCAGGTCGCACACATTCAGCCAATCACATGAGCGCTCCTGAACTGGTTCATCACCAGCTCAGTTTGTCACCAGCAGAGGAAACCATACAGATGTAACACTGATCAGACAAGATCATCTACCCAATAATTCGGAAGTTGGTATATCTTGTGTCTGAAGAGAGGAAAACAAAACCGCAGTGAAAATGAGGCGTCACAGACCATTGTAGGATGTGGTATTCAAATATTCACAGACAGAAAGACAGACGTGTACTGTTTCTACCAGCGGCTGGAGGGAAAGAGGAAAACTTTTCATCATAACTGCGCCAAAACACTCACAGCCGCAGCTTCCAGAGTAATCAGCTTAAGTAAACTGACTGCAACCACAGCCTGAAGTTTCCAACCGCAGAGTAAAGGGTTAAATTCGTCTACAGCAGATAAAACACTGAGTCTCCTACAACTTTCTGACACGATAACATTTGAATTCCTTCGTTTCATACAGTCTTTGGAGTTTGCTTGTTCTTGAACTTTGTCCCTGTTGGCCACCGTACACCCAGTGGCGAGGAGCCAGTCAAATATAAGCAAAACACTGAGAGACGCTATCAAACAGGCACCTGCTTTGTTTCTTTTTCTGCTGCTCGGCACAGATGTTCCTCTGCTGAAGTCTGGATGTTAACTAGCAAACATCAGCCGTGTCGTGTTGTTGTCCAGGATGAAATGTTAACGTTTCAGCTGTTTGTCAGGATGATTGACTCAGTGCAGCTGAAACAGACTTCCAGTGCGTTTGTTAATAGAGTTGATGACAGTTTGAATGTCATCAAACTCATCTGTTTGGGCTCAGACTATCGACTGCTCCACTTCTCTCTGTGAGCAAGTTGGTGTCTCTGCAGTTTCATAAAGAGACCGAGTGACAGTGCAAAGCACCAGCTATTGCTAATCAATTAAAGTCTGTGTGAAGCAATAATAAATATGTGTTCTGAGTCTGTCGCATCACAGAAAAATGTGTTATTAACCACCCAGCCAAATTTGAATGATTAAAAAAAAAAAAAATCACCACATATATAAAATTAGGTTTCAAAATGGTGGAAATAAAAGCAGTATTCTCTGTGCTGAAACAAACTGAAGCTGAAGCGGCAGCCAGTGCCGCTTTAACACCAACTCCACTCGTCAACAGACGCTTCAGCTGGGTTTGAAATTACTCCTTGAGCGCTGCCGTTGACTGAAAATGGCCCCATTCACCAGTAACGGATTATCTGTGAATCCCAGTTGTCTCCGATGAAAGTTTGTAAAACTACACCAGCTAGCAAACTGTAGGCTCCGCACGTACTCACAGAACTGGAGTTACATCCAGGTAACTACTATTTTTCATATTGTTTGGGGGGGGGGGGGGGGTCATGCCAAGTGTGGCTCCGGTGTGTCATTGAGCCACCATTTCAGGCCCGCCCAAAAACACAAAAATGGTGAAAAAAGGTTTAACTCCACAACTCAGTACTACACAGTTCAGTCTTTTCACATTTTCAATTATTAACATATATAATGTGTTTGAAAAGAAATCTGATTTTCCTTTACACAGACTCTAAGAAATAATAAATCATTTGTCCCATCACTATCTGATTCCACATTTTATAACTAAACAATTATTTTCATTACTGATTAATCTGCCAATTATTTCACCATCATTCATTACTAGACTAAAATTAAATTATTGTAAATATTTATCTGAAATCTTTGGAAAAACTCCACACATCAGATCCAACAGATATATTTAGTCTCTTTGGTACGTTTGTTAGTGCGTTTACTTATTTTAGAAAGCTCATTATTATAATATTCACTGAGAGAGAAGGTCAATCTGTTTTATTTGAAAACCTTTATAAAGGTTGGTCCAGGACCTTTTACTGGAAAAAGCAGAAAAGATATGTCAGTTAACTAATCTGAGTTGATCAACTCAAAATTCATGTGCAACTATTTCACATCACTTACTGTCTAATTTTAGTTTCTCAAATGTGACAATTTGCTGTTTTTCTTCATCATTTACAATATTAAACTGAATATCTTTGAGTTTTGAACTGTTGGTTGGACAAAACAAGACATTTGAAGACTTTCTGATTCTGAGAAATTTTAGCCACCAAAATGTCACCATTTACTGACTGGCAGATTAACTGATAATGAAAAGTTAATTGCAGCTCTAAGAAACGGCACTGAATGATATTACATCCCGTTGTGTCTAAGCTACATGTACATATATACTGTACTTTGTACGGTGCAGTAACTAAGTTTTGTACCAGAAGGACAATAAAGAGTTTGAAAAACAAAATATAAAGTGATGAGATTGTTTAACATGAGAAAACTTCAGAGTAAATGAAGAGAAAGCTGCTGTAGTTGTAACATTTTAAATCCTGCATTGAGCTTCAAACTGTCACGCATCAGTAATTCAGTTACTGTTTCAGCCCCGGCTCACTTCCTGTTAGTCTAACTGCTTTATTAACAACATGTCCTGTCTTTATTACCCACATCACCCTGAGCCAGACAAGCTGGAGCCCAGAGCAGAGTGTCATCACCAGACACAGGACAGGGCCCCTGGGCAGAGCTCCATCCTGGGGCCCACTACAGGACACTACACCAGGTCCAGGTCCATCAATCATGGATGAGGACAGAATCATTACACATGCCAGGCAATGCAACTGGACCGACTGATTCGATTACCAGCGGTAACTAAGCCAAGAGGCCAGAGCAGATCCATCGGTGTGTACACGCCAGAGCAAACACACATACACACACACACAGTTTGTCTTTCTATACTTGTGAGGACCCTCAGTGACATAATGCACTCACTAGCACCTGAACCTAATTCTCACCTGAACCTTAAAATCAAGTCTTAACCTTCAACCAGTCAGACCTTTGAAGTAGTGGGGACACACAGCTCATGTGAATCCCAATGAATCACAAATAGGTGGCAGTCTCAAACTGCAACACATAACATATATTTTTAATGTTTAATGTGCAGAAGTTTTCACTCCAGCACAAATCTCCACATCTGAATGTATAGAGGAGATTGTCGAGATATAATAAACCATGTTGATGAGCCTTAGTGATGTCAAAACATGTATTGATGGAGCCAAACCAACATTTTCATTGATTAGATCACTCTGATTGTAATTGTTCTGTACCAGCCAGCAAGGATCAATACATTTAGTGACATCAGAATTAGACGCTGCGTTTGCTTCTCAACACTTCCTGTTCACACACAGATCCTGTATGTAGCTGTAAAAACTTTTACTGGAGAAAAAGTCTGAAACTTGATGATTCTGAACTAAAGATTTCAAGTTATAAGAAGTGTCTATTTTCTGACATCAACGTGGATTTACTGACGCTGAACCTGAACACATCACAGACAAACACACATCTTTGTAAAGAGGAGCTTCTGCTGATTGTGACAGTGTGTTTTATGTCTGTCCGTTAAGGTTTCACAGTTATGATGTTGAGATAAAGGGGGAAGAATGATTATTGACTCCTGTAGTCTGCAGATCCATGTTATAGAAATTATCTACGAGTCTCACAAGTAAATGAGCAGATAAAAGGAATACATGATATAAGAAGGCTGAAAAGGTAAAGAAAAACCATAGCTGATCCGTGTGTGTGTGTGTGTGTGTGTGTGTGTGTGTGTGTGCGCTTCCTGACTGGCCAGCAGCCTTAAGAAGGCAGGTTTAATGATTTCACTCTCTCCTGCAGCTTTACACTCCTAAAGCCTCCTAACACACTGAGCCGATCACACATGACTCCCCCCTGACTCACAGACACACTAACAAACCAGCTGGTTAGCGACACATCCAAATGCTGTGTTCACTCCAATATAACATCAGATTTTATTCAGAGAATTATGCATGTAAAGCGTGTTGAATTATATTCCAGGACTGGACAATCAGATATTGTTTTTGAATGGAAAGTGTCTTCTACAGAGAGAGTTGCATTATAGCTCATTTGGCATACGCTGCATTTTTGAGGATGATACTGATATTGATTTTTAAAAGAAAAAATCAGATGACAATATATCCACTGACATTAATTTTCTTTCTACAATATATTTTTGATAAGGTTCCCTTGAATTTGTTTGAACCATTGTGACGCACAAATGTTCCGTGCAGAAAGTCTTACAGTGGAAAAATAAATGTGTCACTACATCTTTGGCATTTCTGTACATCAATTTCCTGCCATTTATCAGCTGACATATTTGCCAATATCAATGCATCTGAAATGGGCTGATATTCATAATATAATACTTAATCACATGCTGCTACTAACGATTATTTTCTTTATCGATTCATTCTTCAGATTATCATCTCAATTAATCGACTTAACATTTAGTCAATAAAACTGCAGAAAAAAAGGCAAGGTTAAGGTTTAAAAAAAAAACATCTTAAAATTTACTTTAAGGTTTACCATCACAGAAGATTTAGAAAACAAGCAAATATTCATATTTGAGAAGCTGGAGCCAGTAAATCTTTGGCATTTTTGCTTTACTCTGACAGCTGTTACCAAACATGGCGGCTCTGTAATATTTAGATATGGTCACAAATTTTGACGGCTGTGATTCGTCAGATTCTGTGACGCTGGAGGATTCACTGCATGTAAAGGACAGGTGTAATTTTACGTACATAATTATCACGTACAAGGCTACTGAAAAGGCAGCATCAATATAAAGTAACGCCTGCACGAGTTACTTCAAAGATGAAGCGTCGACTACATGTAACCAGGTGAGGTGTTAGTGCTCCACAGACACACCTGTACCCGGATTTATTAAATTCCAACTGCAACTATTTTGATAATTGATTAATCATTCTGAGTCATTTTTTTGAGGAAAAATGGCAAGAATGCCAAAATTATTTGGCAATTCAATTTGGATTGGCTTGGATTGCATTGGATAGTCTTTATTGTCACTGAGGGGCAATTTGGTTTGCAAACAGTAGTCAACACAACCAATACAGATCATAAAAATAAATAAAAAGTCATAAATACATATGATAAACGTACTGTAGATGATAAAGTTGCAATGAGCTATAAAAGCACTAAGAGTCCATCAGTCCTTTGTTAAAGTGTGTGCAATAGCAACTAGGCCTACAGCTTGTTTAAGAACCCAACAGCTGAGGGAACAAATGATCTCAGATATCTGATTGATTTGACCTTTGCAGGGAAAGTGTACCTCCTCCCTGATGGCAGGAGTCGAAACTCCGCATGAAGACGGTGTTGAGGGTCCGTCAGGATGGTCTTTGCCCTCTGAGTGGCTCTAACTTGATAAACATGGCCAAGATCATTCAAGTTAGTGCCAATGGTCTTTTGGCAAAGCTTAACAATCTTTCCCAGCATATTTTTATTAACCATGCTGAGGTTGCCAAACCAAAAAAATCTGTGTAAAAGTTTAAATTAACTCAGTAAAAGATGAATAAAACATTTTAAAGAGCAATCTGTCAATGTTAAAATCTTCTTTCTGAAGACAAACAGTCTCTGATTGGCTTTGCAGATGGAGTTGGGCATCAAAAGTCATTTTGTAATCCAGGATGGTGCCCAAGTACCTATATCCGCTTACTGTCTCCACAGCTGTACCACTCATAAAAGTAGGTGCTGTAACAGGAGGGTTTTGGCGAAAGTCGATAAGCTTTTGTCTTAGAGACATTGAGTTGAGTAAGTAGAGTAAGTATGAGTCATCACACCATTTTATGAAACTGTCTGAGGCTGACCACGGCCTGCCTTGTGGTCCTGCAGGAGGCCAACAATCACCGAATCATCAGCAAACTTGATTATGAACCTTGACTCGAACATTGACAGTCATTGGTGTAGATTACAAATAACAAGGGCGACAAAACGCACCACTGAGGTGATCCTGGAGAACACATCAGGGCCTCAGACAAAGTGTCATTAAGACGGGTTCTCTGTGAGCTCATTGTCAGAAAGTCAACCAACCAACATATAGTGCCAAAGTCAATGTCAGACATTTCAGAAAGCCTGCGAACTAGAATATGGAGCTGCGTGCAGTTGAAAGTAGACGAGAAATCAACAAAGCATAATACGTCTTCTTGTCCTCCAGGTGCCCAAAACAAAATCCAGCTATGTCGCTGTGGCGTCCTCTACCTGCTTTCTTATTATTTGGGCACAATGTAATTGTCTTCTTGGGAATAATCATTTGCTCACAGAAGGTAATGTAGCTCAATACAGTGAAAGTCAGTTCAGTTCTAAATCAGTACAAGAATCTTTAAAAATGTCCCAATTGGTAATGTGGAAACAGCCATTCAGTTCATGAATAGCGCCCTCTGTCCACACAACAACCTCTTTACTCTCAACTTTCCCTCTCGAGGGCCGACTGACACACCGGGGCTAAAGAGACGCAGTTGTGGTCAGATGAGCCTGGTGGCGCCATTGAATCGATTAATCGATTAGTCGTCTCAGCTCTATCTTGTATTGGCAATAACTCGATTAAATGTTTAGTCTATAAAATGTCTGAAAATAGGGAAAAATGCCCATCAAAATTACTAACAGGTCAAGATTACGTCTTAAAATGTCTTGTTCTGTTTGACCTCACATTTACCTGAGATGTCTGTTTATCGAATAATCGATTAGTGGACTCATGTTTCAGGTTTACTGGGATTTATGTTCTTATACTTTTATCATATAAAATGTTGCATGTAAGAGGGATTTCTTGTCCTTGGACTAATAGTATCTCGATAAAACTGTCTCAATACATCTGATAATGAGTCTCTTATCTTCAAAAAGTCATTTTCTACAAACAGCTGTTGGAAAAAAGGAGGGTCGCTTTATATTCAAGCCAACACACACACGCACGCACGCGCGCACATGCACGCACGCACGCACACACAGACACTGCAGCGCTGCTTTTAAACATCCACAACCATAAAACACGACGTTAGCCCCCCAATATTAAACCCAGATCCCTTCGTTCAGACCCCGGAGCCGGTGCCCGGGGCTCTGTGAAGCTGTTCCCCGCATGTGTGGGCTGCTTCACGGCTTCGTGTCTAACTGACATCTGGTTCTCTGCACCGCTAAGCTAAAGGCTAATTCATTAGCTGCCTCCGGATTGATTAACTTGCATAACCCGGCCAGCTCTCCCCCTGGACGGGGAGAGACGGCAGTCAGCTCCGTGATCCACCGGGATGCACAATAAAACCCGAGTAAATTAACCGTTAACGGGGCTGCGCGTTAAGTTAAGCTGCTCACAGTTAGCAAAGTAGCCGCCGTTAACTTCCTGCACCCGAGGAGAGAAAATAAAGAAATAAATGTTAAATACCTTTAATAGGTCGCTCCACGGTGGAGAGTTTGTTCTGCTCTTTCGCCGACATCCTCCCTCCGTGTCGGCAGGTCAGAAAATTAGATGAATTTCTGACTAAAACTTGATAAATTCCTGACTAGCTAGCTCGCTAGCTGGAGTGAGCTAGCCGCGCTAGCTGGAGGTTTGTCCGCAGCGGCTCGGAGCGAACAGCGCGGCAGAGCCGAGCCGAGCCGAGCCGAGCCTGGCTAGGCTGGAGTTAGATCTGACCCGGGTGGGGGGAGGGAGGGAGAAGGGGGGAGATGTCTTTAACAGAAAAATTAAAGCTTCTCCACTCTGCTCTGGTGCGGTGCGGTGATGCGGTGCGGCTGTCAGCGTCTGTCAGATGTCCAGGAAACGGCTCCGGGCGCCGCCGATCACCACCTGCAGGAGCTCCGAGCACCGGGCAGCGCGTCAGATCATATCCCTGCTTTATCCCTTTATTCTCGGACCAGCTGCAGCTGTCAGGCCGCCCAGCTTCGGCTGTTTTTCTGTCGTGATCCGATGTGTCGTCCAGAACAGACCCTCTGTCGGATTACAATAATCCGCCGCAAGAGGATTTCCTACAACACGGCTCAGCGCGGGGGGTTGTGGGTAATGTAGTATTAATGTCATATTAATGAGACGCGTTCACGGTCCGCTGAGCTCCGGTTATTCTGCGTTTGCTGCAGTGGTGCAAGATAGAAATACTCAGGCTTTACTTAAAGAGCAACAAGCAGATTGAATTTCTTACTTAGTTTACATTTAACGTTTCATGGAAATGATCGTTTGAAACGTTAATGCGCGATTTTATATGTTTTGCAGGACATGCAGGAAATTCAGAGAAATATATATATATATATATATATATAAACAAAATATAACACTATATATATAGAGAGAGAGAGAGAAAAAATATATAGTCAATTACAAGTCAAGTACATCTATTACTTGTATTCCAAATCCTCCTTAAGTATATAGTATCAGGAAAATTATTATTATTATTATTATTAAAATATTAAAAGTAAAAGCAGTGGTGGAAGAAGTAAGATATTTTACTTCAGTGTACCAATACAGAAATGTACAAATATGCCATTACAAGTAAAAGTCCTGCATGAAAAATCCTATTACATTAAAAGTACATAAGTATTATGAGCTCAATGTAGTTAAAGTATTGCAGTAAAAGTACATAAGTATTATGAGCTCGATGTAGTTAAAGTATTGCAGTAAAAGTACATAAGTATTATGAGCTCGATGTAGTTAAAGTATTGCAGTAAAAGTACATAAGTATTATGAGCTCGATGTAGTTAAAGTATTGCAGTAAAAGTACATACGTATTATGAGCTTGATGTAGTTAAAGTATTGCAGTAAAAGTACATAAGTATTATGAGCTTGATGTAGTTAAAGTATTGCAGTAAAAGTAGTGGTTTGGTCCCTCTGACTGATATATTATTATATATGACATCATTAGATTATTAATACTGAAGCATCAGTGTGTAAGCAGCATGTTACTGTTGTAGCTGCTGGAGGTGGAGCTAGTTTCAACTACTTTATATACAGTTAGCTAGTTTAGTCCAGTGGTTCCCAACCTAGGGGTGGGGCCCCTCCAAAGGGTCAGCAGATAAATCTGAGGGGTCGTGAGATGATTAATGGGAGAGGAAAGAAGAAAAAACAAAGTTCTGATACACAAATCTGTTTTCACTTTTTGGACTTTTTCTCTAATCTTTGATTTTTGCTGAAATATTGGATCATTTGCAACATTTATTGAAATGAAACCATGTGAGAAGTTTAGAGGGAAAAATCACTATTTGGTGGAGCTGTTAACAACTCATAGACATCTGAAATGTGACCCCGACTACACACTGCTTTTTGTAAGACGTCAAAAGCCAAAAAGGTTGGAAACCACTGGTTTCATCTTTAACAATGTGTTGTATTTTAAAAGCTTGTTATATTATCCATTGTGTCAAATCTTCATCTGAAAAGTAACTAAAGCTGTCAAATAAATGTAGTGGAGTAGAAAGTACAATATTTCCCTCTGAAATGTAGTGGAGTGGAAGTATAAAGTAGCATCACATGGAAATACTCAAGTAAAGTACAAGTACCTTATCGTTGCACAATTGCACACATACATCATTCTGCACAGTGAAGCTCAAACCTTCAACTGTTGGAACAAGAAGCAAAACACATTTTTGAGTGGAGGGGGACTTTAAAAACTGTGCCTCATTATGGTTTAGTGGACTGAAATATATCTTCAAGTAGAAGCCACAGACATAAAGTGAAATACAAACAATGAAAAATGGAACAGTAATTAGGTTTTAAGTCTTTGTCCTGCTCATTATTCTGCAGTAGTTTACTTAAACGACATTAAGATTTGATAATAAAGTGTCATAATAACTTACTATAGTCACATATAGACTCATTTGCCGGCTGATTTGTATCTTCTTCTCTGGACGCTGCCATTACTGCGGTGGCAGAGTGGAACTGAGCACATTTATTCATTTATTTTTATTAATAATTCTGCATGCATTTAATTCACAACATGAACATTATAACACATGAAGAAAAAACACACACCGTCACAGGAAGATCACATCCAGTCGCTGCCAGTCGTTCTCATAGAGAGTTTTTTAAACATGTTTGATATTTTTGCGACCGATGACGTCATGTGTGTCATCTGAGGGAGATGAACTGGTAAATAAACAGAAGAAGAAGAAAGGTTTGTGTTGTGAGAGAAATGGAGGAAAAGCTGACTGAGTTGTAAAGAGAATGAACGTCTCTACAACATCAAATCAAAGAGCTGCACAGCCGACCAGAACCTGAAGTTAACTTTGTTTCACAAACTTCACTCACCTCCAGTTACAGTCCACATTACCTACACCTCTGCATCCAGGCTCTCACACAAACACTCAGCTTCCTTTTTTACCTTTTCAGCACAAACTGCTCTGCATATAAACAGTACAAGCAGCTGGTTGTTTTGGTACAAGAACACATGATAATTGGTGAGAGAGCCAGACTGTCAAATACTAGAAAATCAGTGCCAGTGGGTGGAAACAATCTTTATGTGGTCAGTCCAGTCTTTGTAGCTCCTCTTCAGGTTTGTCCAAAACTTTAGACAAACACTAAAAAAACACAAGCAGCAGGGCAGAAGCTGGAATTCTGCTCGGCCGACTGGTGCAGTCACACCCAAATTTGCTTCCCACTCATGTCTACGTGAAACGGGGCGAGACACACAGTCCAAAACCCAAATTTTATATTACATTTACTATCACATAAGGCAAAGAAAAGCTCCAAATCTTCATCATCAAGAAGCTTGAAACAAAATGACTTCAACCATAAACTAATTACCAAAATAGTTGGTGATTAACGTTCTATTGAAACCAGCCTCTGGTCTGCATGTTTACGACATACAGAGTGAAGAGGAGGAGGGACTGACCTCTCATTCAGGAAATACTGTTTGTTTGTATTCTTGTTTTATAACTGCAGGTGATATAATACAAGAAGCAGAGAAGAAGAGATGCTGTTTGACTGCAGTGAGTGTAAGGAAAGTGACAGAGCTTAATGACAGTGAAATGTTTGATAAAACGCTGGATAAAGACACTGTCAAGCAAACTACTGAACAGTAAGAGTGTGTGTGTAAAAGCCAAAAACATTATGACTTTTATTGGGGGAATGTGCAATATCTTGGTGTGTATGTTGTGGTGTTTTCTGGTATTTGGTAGAGTTAGAGCCAGTTTCGTAGGTCTTTGCATCCGGCTGTAAGATTCATCTGTCGGCATAGCAGGCGCCGTATCACCCTCTCATTTCTCATCCCAGTATCAGCTGTGCTAATTCGCTCTTCTGCGCTAGCAATCCTCTCCTCGTGTTTTGTTATGTGCTCTTTTAAATCCTCCACAGACATCTCTAATCTGTCTATGGATGTTTTGGTCTGATTATGTCCTTCTTGGTTTTCTTTTCTGATTTTTTTGAGCTCCATTGGTATCTCAGCCTCCTCCGTAGGGTCAGAGTTGCTAGCATTAGCATAGCTGGCCAGACTTGGACACTTTCTTCTATCCATATTTGTCCATGAGTTGTCTGATCTACTTGAACTTTTGTTTCTGGTGGACGAGCTCATCTTCGGGAGGTATTCTGATTTACAGCACTGAGTTTTATCTACTTGTCAGTTTATTTACTCTCAGGCTGTTCACTCAATCATGTCTTCACTGGAAGTCCTCCAACATTTTTTCTTTAAAGCATGTATTACCCTCCTTTTCCCTTGTGCATGCACTCTTTAAAATAAACATGCATTTCTCGTCTTCCTCATGTTTTTCCCTCTGCAATGTGAAAGCAAATGTTTGAGCTCTCTGTTCATTCTGAATGTATTTTTTTAGGTCGTAAAAGGACTTCCAATATGTATTGTTGTGTATAGTATGTATGTATGTATTCTATTTTTCATATCATCCCACCACTCCATTGTAGAGTGATATAAGCCCTTTAACCCAACACATCGTCCAAAAAAACCTGAAAATGATCTCTGAAATCTGTCTAATAATATTTTTTCGTTTAGCTTCCAATACCCTTTTCTGTATTTTAGCGTTTTTAATTCTAGTTATGATCTGAGTAGAATACAGGAGACATTTGAACTGATAAAACCTTTGTGCCATGTGGGATGAGAACATAGTCTATCCGACTCCGAACACCTCTGCTATTTTCCAAAGTGAAACCAGGATCTTTATTGTTCGACGCCCAATGAGCATCTACAAGACTAAAATTTCCCTGACATTGATTTGAGGGATAGCACATTACCACTTTCTTTGCTGAGCCCTATTCACCACGCACTGCCGGTTTTGGTCTGAACATGGCCTAAGAAAGTCCGCCCCAATGATAAAGGCGGCTGGGGGATGGGCAGAAGCCATCGTGTCTTGTCAGTTGGTCTTGAACTGCCTTTTCCTGATCCAGATAACCAAAGCGTCTTGTATTTCTTTCACCTCAAGCAAAACTGTCACATATCTGCTGAGGAAGTAACAAATTGTCTCTTCAGTCACCCAGGGGTCGTACATGTGGACGGTCACAATGCAAAGATTATTCCGGCACAGCAATGACACGTGAAAGGACTTCAGAACTGAGTTAGCTAGCTGCGCAGAGCTAGCTGCACAGCTAGCTTGTGCGTTTCCTCCATGCAGGTGCTAGTGGTAAATGCTACATCATAATAGCTGTTAGCTATGTTCTGCTGCAAACAAAGGAGGTCTTCAGGTTTCAGCCTCTGCATGTTGAAAATCACTGTTCAGGGAAGGCTTTTTCTTTTTCTTTCAACTCAAATCTCAACTCGTCCTTCAGGCCTAGTCCAGCTGATCTCTCTGCTGATAGTGGCCAGTGCTGCCATCGCCACCTGGGGGTAGACAGAGGAAGGGCAAGTTATCTGTTGGTATAAGTTGATCTTAGCCAAAAGGCCGAGAAGCAATACCGTAGAAATGTTGGAGGCAAAGGGGGCATTCTCTGCACCGTCACGCTCACTGAGACTTAAGTATCTGTTTCAATAACAAGACCACACGAGAAGATAAAGATAAAGTACATAACACACAGTGGATGAGTAAGATCTGAATACATCAAATGGAAATACTCAAGTAAAGTAAATGATATAATAATAATAATAATGTTTTGAGTAGTTTCTGTAGTAGATTAAAAACTCTGTTTTGTGTGGCATTACAACAACAAAAAAAGAAAAAAAAACACACCATTGTAACCAGGCTATGAATATTTTTTCTGTGTGTTGAACAAAAGTACTTTTTATGTAGAAGATGAATGGAGACAATTTATAAAAAGGTAAACCTAGACTCTAATTCGACTCTAATATAAAATACACTGGGTGGCGTTTTGAACAGAATTTCAGCTTTTAGAATCGGTTTGCCTGCAGTTCCACTGATTCATATCCAGCAAAACTCCAGGAAGTGGAAGTTGAAAAAGTTAACATTTTGGTAAAAGAAAGTGCTACTTTTTTTTGGTCCTCTGTATGCCGACTTTGAGAGTACAATCAGTTAATTCATAATGCATTACAATGAATCGTCTGTCAGTTATATAACTTGGCCCATACACAAAGACATATTCAATTGTTAGGTTTTTCTCAGGAGTTTGGCACAGAATCTGTTAAAGTCTTAAAGACGAGACTAGATGGATGAAATACAACATTAAACATACTGTTACTAATCATAATAGCTACCACGACTCCTGTGTAGAACTGTTCATTATAAAACATTATATTCTATATTTCTGTATGCCACATGAACGCAACACAAAGAGCCGAACAGAATGAATGTAGCACCGTCCTGTGGACACTGTTCATACTGCATTAAATACAAGTTAACACATGTAAACCATTATGGGATATATTTTGTATGACACTTTGTAACATAAAAGCTGGGATATTCAGACTTTCAGTGGATCTTTTCTCTTAGTATAAAGAAAAAAAGGCTTTCATTGGATTTTATTTTTATTAACATTTATGTATGATTGCCTCTGAATATACCAGAGTAACAGCAGAGAGTATAAAAGAGTACTTGTGTTTGTTGGTTCTGGTTAGCGGCTGTCTGAAAAGGGAGCCAGAAGGTGGCACATGTGACTCTGGATGCAGGGATGGTCTCTGTCTGACAGGATGCACTGTGCTTTATTTAATAGCTTTAGCTTTAATAGCTGTTTTTACTGGAGGCAGATTGTTTCATTGAGTTTCAGTGATTTTACTGCTTACTTTCACCATCCTGTTTAATTCATTTTTTTTGTTTAACATTAAGAGAGCCAAACCCAAAAAAAATAAGGACACTTTTAATAAAGCATCTATCAAACAATGTCCTGTCAGATGGCCCTTTTTGCACACTAGGGAAACACACAAGTGTGAAGTTTTAACAAAAGAAGCTTTATTTAACAAATATATGTATGAGTGCTGATGGGTGCAAAACAAAGCACAAGAATAAGCTAAAACAGCACAGCTAAAGGAAGAGGAGAAGAGAGCTGCAGCCAGGACTTAAATAACCTGCATCATCACAAGAGTTTGTTTTCACATCCATCTGCTGAAGGAGGAAAGTTTCTCTGAGCTCACCTTAAATCTCAGTTTAACACGTGAACCTACGAGCAGGATTTGTGACATCACAGCTAGTTTGGAGCCAATCGTGGTCCAGTATGCAACTGACACAGGTGTGATGTGGAAACTTGCAGCCTCCAGTGCACAAACACTGAGACTTTACAGTGAAGGAGGAGACATCTGGTGTCCAGCAGGAAAACTTTAGAGATCAACAATATTCACAGATTCTGGATTTTTAATGAGGGAGAAGGAGGAGACACAAAATATTATTCAAAGCAGAGTATTTTTACATATCTGGGGGAGTATTTAAGTGAAACTTTGAATGCAGGACTTTTACTTGTGACAGAGTTTTTCTACACTGAGGTTTTGCTACTTTTACTTAAGTAAAAGTTCTGAGTACTTTTTCCACTGCTGGTTATTTAAAATAAACATCAAAGGGAACATTTTTGCATAATGAGTGCTTTTGATACTTTACATACATTTTGCAGGTAATACCTTTACTTAGGATATTTTTAACTTGTTATATTTTACTTTATTTAGGTGACTGATTTTTGTACATGTTTGTTAGTTTGCACAGAGACTGCAGATAAAAATGAACCCTTTGGCTCAATCTGACACATTTACATCATATTGATGTTAATTAATGTGTGTTATCCCTGATAAATAAATGAATAAAGTAATAGAAGAATAAAAAGCAGAGTGAATGTCAGTTTCTTCAGTAATCCTCACAGTTGTCCTGCCCTCCCTCCATTTCTGAAGTGAAACTCTGTAAATAGAAACACTTTAAAAGGTTTTGATCATCAGCAGCAGTTGTCGGGCCTCCGGAGAACCCGGGTTTTACCAAACATCTTGCCCATGTATGGGGAACTTTGTGAGGCCGGGAGGTCCCGTTTAGACCCCGGCTCGTCCCCGAAGACCCCGCTTCATTCAAACTATCATCACATGTGCTCTCTGCATCCCAGACAGCTGCTGTATTTAAACTCTCTGCGCCCAAATCATTAGAAACACTCACTGCAGCAGCAGCTTCACAGCGGGGAGGACGAGCAGAGATGGTATGTCATCAGATTATTTTTTCATTTGTGAAAGCTTAAGTTTATGATTCACATTAAAATCACAACTTAAAAGACTACGATTTCCAAATCACAGGAGCCATGACTTTAATTATAACTTATAATTAACTTATAATTAACAGTTTCTGAATAAGCACTTTATCTTATTGTAATTTCATATAGAAAATGTGTGTATCAAATATGATAGAGGATATTTTTTCCTACATTATCATTGTTCTGCATTTCATAATATTTTTACAGTTTTTAAAGTCATACAAAGTTATTATTTGATCAAATTAATTAAAGACTAAAATGTAATTTTTATAAGATATTTAGGGTGGAAATTGTTGTATTTATGTATATTTATATACATAAAAATAAAGAGCTGCACCATCAAATTTAGAAAGTTACATGCAGATACAATTAGTCGAAAAATACAAAAATTATACATATGCTATACAATAAATTAACATTAGAAATCTATATACATTGCAATAGTTCCTGAGCAAATTGCAAGTGATAAATACAATAGTATATATAATACAATTTATAGTAATAGAATTATAAATTACAATCCACTTATAATAAAAAAGTATAAAAAGTATAAAAATTATACATTCATATGTATGCCATGTATGTGTGCATTGCTGTATATGTATAATATAAATACATTATAAATATAGTATATGCACATATATAAATGCACAAAGATAATAAATAAAAAATGTAAAATACATGTAAAAATGACAAACACTAAACACAATAAAAGTCTATTGGTTTCTTTTGGTTTCTAAAACAAAACAAAAACAATGCTGAATGTATAACATATGATTCAAACCTAAAATTATATATGCAAATTTAAAATGCATAAATTACTATTATAATATAATAAAAACAATAATACAATAATAATGTTAAAAATATAATAATACATTTTATTTATAGAGCACTTCTCAAGATACTCAAAGACACTGTAAGACAAAAGCTTCAATAACATCTAAATGAAAAATAAAAATTTCTCACAATTATTTCATGTTTTTACAGGGTTAAATATACCACTAATGTAATATCTTAATAAATGTGAGTGAACTTGGTTGATTGTTCTAAAGAAACATTTTAAAGTTAACTTAAAAGTACATTTTTCTCAAAAACCTGCATTATTTTATCTGATTCTACCATGTGTTAATTATTGGTACAAATATAGATAATAATATTATTATGTTATCACAAATGTAAGCTTGGAGTTTAAGTTATCATTGCAATCATAGTATTGGTCAGAAAAATTGCAATTAGACACTTTCCTCAATTATGTGGCACTACCACCGTTTCTTCACAGATATGACACACTTCTCTGTCTCTGACTTAATAAAATAATATTTGTAAATGCTAAAAATAATAAAATAATATTTGTAAATTCTTTGTTAGGCGAGCAGGAAGACAAAGAAGAAGGAAGGAGGCGCCAAAAGAGCTCAGAGAGCCTCGTCCAATGTTTTCTCCATGTTTGAACAGACTCAGATTCAGGAGTTCAAAGAGGTAAAGTCATCACATGTAACGCAGCATCGATTCATTTAAAAGCTTTTCTCATTTATTTTATCTTTTTAATTTAGGCTTTCACGCTAATTGACCAAAACCGGGACGGATTCATCGATAAAGAAGATCTGAAGGACACCTACGCATCATTGGGTTTGTAGCTCTGATAAACAGACTCATGGAGCATGTTTTTAGATGTATGTACTCATATTTATGAGCTGTTCTGTTTCCTCAGGTAAACTCAATGTGAAGGACAATGAGCTGGAGGACATGCTGAGAGAAGCCACCGGCCCCATCAACTTCACCATGTTCCTCAACCTGTTCGGAGAAAAGCTGCACGGTGAGACCCTGAACGCAGCACGCTGTGGCCATGAGTGACAATCATTGCATTTTACCCATGATGCCTTGGGAGCTGACCTAGGAGTGTTAACTATGAAAATATCAAAAGACATGAATATAGCGCCACCAGTCTTCAGTCTCGCTGTCAGTTTGTCCCGGTGGCCAACTGCAGTACTGCAACTAAAAACATCCTGTGCAGCTTGTAGACCAACATCATCCTGCGGAGAGTTTGATCTCAGCAGCTCTTCAGTAACTTAGAGAGTTTGGACTACCAGGTTCAACTTGACAAATTCATGTTCAAACCTGGCGTACTCTTTACTGAGAATTACGTCCTGTACAGTCAGCAAAGTGATGTCAGTTACAGCTAAATCTATCCGTTTGCTAACGTTAACCAGCTGATGGTCAAACCAGACCAAGAAAGGAGGCTGCAGCAACAAAACCCCTCAATGTCCTCAGCTGAGCAAAGGTGCATTTATTGCTTATGAATTCACCTTTTCATCTGTAAGAGGAAGAATGTATTATTTATTCTTTCAAAAGTTGCAGTTACCCTTTAAAATGAGCTAAATGAATCACCTGAACATGACTTATTAATGAGCCGCCAACAGGTGTGATCACATGTTTTGTCTCTGCAGGCACAGACCCTGAAGATACCATCTTAAACGCTTTCAAAATGTTTGATCCTGAGTCCAAGGGCTTCATACACAAAGATGAGTAAGTTGTTAGTTTAGTGATTTAGAAATCACATTTGTGTCACTTTTGCTGTAAAGACAAAATTAATATTCATGTTTTTGCAGATTACAGAAATTACTGATGACACAAGCAGACAAGTTTACATCTGAGGAGGTAAAGAATCTACCAGTTTATCGATTCGTACATGTTGTGTTGCTTAATGCTGAAATCTTCTTTCTGAAGGCCGGAGACGGTTTGTAACAGTTTCATCATCTGCATGAGTCGGAGTTTCAGAGGATGAACACTTTTTTTATTCACTAATGAGTCCTAAAAGTCAAAATTTTTTAAAAACAAGTAAAAAAAAAGTATAATTTTTCTTGATTCTAGTGTTGCGTTGGGCCTTCTTCTTTTTTCAAAAATAGACTCATTTGTAGAAAACAGTTGAAACAGGTTGATTTGTATTTTAAACATTTTGAAATTTTAGGGCTCAATATTAGACACAGAACCACAGTTACACCCATAACTCTCTTGTTGTTTGTGCACTAAAACGGTTCCTCAGTGGTATTAATCTGTCTGATTGCAGGTGAAGCAGATGTTCCAGTCGTCCAACATCGACACTGTGGGAAACCTGGATTATAAATCTCTGTGTTACATTATCACACACGGGGAAGAACAGGAGGAATAATGTGTCTGTGAACTGCTGCAGTCAGTGTGCTGCTTGAATCAAACCTCGATGTCGTCTTTCTTCGGATTCAAATAAAACTGGAAAAACTGCAGAAAATCTGACTTGGAATTTATTAATTTTTTTCTGTTTATGCGCTTCAATCACAAAGCTATTCCCCCTCCACAGAACCAGCTGATAATAATGATCAGTATAGTGTTACTGTAGGGGCACCAGGGTACTGTGGAGGTTTGGGAACGCCTCTGGATCCCCCAGGAGGAGCAGGAAGACGTAACCAGACCCCAAGAAAAGAGAGAAACAAGACTAAGAGCCATGCTAGCAGCTCTGTGAGCTAAATGTTAACATGTTGATGTTTAGTAGGTATAATGTTTACCATGCTCACCATCTCAGTTTAGCATGTTAGCATGCCAACATTTGCTAATTAACACTGAATACAAATTACAGCTGTCATTAGTTTTGCATGTATTTGGTCATAAACCAAACTGTTGGACACATTCATTTTGACCAGATGGTGGCGCTAGATGAAAAGTCAGAGAATCACCAAAGTGATTATAATTCATCCTGATGGGAACATGAGTGTCGGAAGCAAATTTCATAACAATTCATTTAATAATTGTTGAGATTTTTTACTCTGGATCAAAGTGGTAGACCAACAGATCACTATCACTTATGTCATCCTGCTAGCATGACTAAAAACAACACAAAAGCAAAACATCCACCATGTTGACTGTAGTTTGTTTACTTGTGTTTCTGCTACACTCATCCTCTCCAAACTGGTAAAAGAAAAAAAACCCTTAAGTGTAGTTTTCCACTCTAATTTATGATCAGCCTGTATGGGAGCGTCTAGAAACCGGAGTCAAAGTCCTTCTATGTGTAAACATTAGGGGTGGGCCCGAATACGTTATTTGAAAAAGCACAAATAGTGGGTTTTTTACGAACATATATTTCATATAAATATTTTAAAAATTATTTGTTTTTCAGGAAGAAAAAAAAAGTCAAATACTGGCGCACAGGTCAGTTACGTGCTATCTCAGTCTCTCTCCTCTGCTCTGCTGTTACATCTATCAGCAGGTCTCAACGAGGGGAGTCACATCCACCTGCTGCATGATGCACATTTCCTAATTTGGGCATCACTCCTGGAGTTGGGGACACAAGCAAAGTGCTCTCAATGGACTCCTGTTGTTCCCCTTCTCCTGTCCACAAAGTTAGGTTGTAAAAATATGCAACAAATGAAAAGTGCAAAGCAATAATTGCCTTTAAAGTTCTTCTCTACACGTTACACGCTGTGCTGTCTCTGTGTTATGGATATATAAATACCTAGAGGTCTGTCTGCGCACTGGTGAAGAGCTATGTTTTAGCTCAGCAGTCAGCTGGGAGACTCGAGTTTGAGACCTGACGTGGGCTCCTTCGTAAGATTGCTTATTCATGGACGCTTATTCCATGGACACTTTAATTTTCTAAAATTAAAAGTATAATAAAAAAACTGGATTTTTACTGCTATTTCCACTTTTATTTGAATACAAATACAAATACAAATAATTTCGCTGCCTCAACAAATATAGATACAAATACAAATACTGGGCTCTCTGCACAAACTCAACCGAAAAAAGGCAATTAAAGAGTTCACAGTGTTTCCAGTGTGTGTTAAACAGCAGTCAGGTGTCCATATGAACAGTGAAAGAGGTTTTCCTCGCTGTAATCATTCCTCCTGTTCATACTGGATATTAAAAGATCCCCTTCAAATGTGCTTTAATGGAAGTGATGGAGGCCAAAATCCACAGTGTGTCCACACAGTCATTTAAAAGTAGATGTGAAGCTTATATGAGGCTTCAGCAGTCTGAGTTAGTCATATCAAGTGGATATCTGCCACATTTACAGTCTTTTTAGCATCAAATTCCCTCTTTGTGTTTCCTCGGACAGTGTTTCCCTGTTGAGCTGCGGTGGAAGTATAGTAACAAAAAGAGGGACTTTGGCACTAAAAAGACTGTAACGTTGAAAGATATCTACTTGATTTGACTCATTTGGACGCTGAAGCTTCATATTAGCTTCAGATAAACTTTGAAATCCATGTTTGCACAGAAGGAGGACTGTGGATTTTGTCCCCCATCACTTCCATTGTAAGTGCATTATGAAGGGATCTTCTAATGGTCAGTATGAACAGGAGGAATGATTACAGCAAGAAAAACAGGTTTCACTCTTCATTTGGGCTCCTGACTGTTGTTTTAAGACATGCTTGAAAAATTGTGAACCGTCCTTTTAATAATTTATAAAGCTCTTTATCACTTAAATACCCGTAACCATGAGCAGCAGGAATATGTACATTTCATCTGCGGTCTCCAGTTTTTGATGAACGGTAACTTTCCACATGCCTCGAACAGACTTCAGTATCTTCATCAATTCTTTAAATCCACTTTAACGATCTGTAAACCCTGTTTCCTCTGATAATCAAAATATATTCTGTTGTGTCAGCAGGATTATTACAAGATCTCATTTCATGTAAAATAAATGATTTTATCACAGTATTCACAGACGAGGTATTATATTGACCTGATATGTGTCTCACTGATTGCAAGTTTTTAATCAACATAATTAAAAAGTAATCAGCAAACAGTAAGATGTAGCCCAAATAATTTCTCTTGAAATGAAAATTCAACATTATCAGTGCTTGAAAACATATTTGGGATGCTGTATGTTGATATCTGAAGTTCAATATTCCAGATATTAATATACTGCTGTACATTAATATTTTGTGGTACACAGAGAGGTTTCATTTCATGTAACTGTTAAACTGTGTGCTGATTTTAAAGGGTTAAAGAGGACGAGAGGAGCTGATGTGATGTCATCGGTTATGTGTTTGGACACTGTGTGAACATTAGAAGAAAATAAAACTTTATTCGAGCATTTGCGAGCACCAAGCTTGTTTAAAGCGTGCAGTCCGTCACCTGAGCTGAGCTGGTTTTAGTGCAGTGATGAGCAGCTCTCGGTGTAACGTGCTGGTTTCAGGAGAGACGGCTGTACGTCATCATGTCTCAGTAAGGCTGGCAGGCTGCAGCTCGAGCGTCTGTGAAGACGTAGAAGGCCAGAGAGTACTCAGGAAGCTGCAGATGTTCAGCTGCTGGCAGACGGATTCCTTTAAGGTCAGGAAGAGTTTTATCATCCACCATCTTCAACACTTCTCCGTTGAGTTTCACAGACCTTCATAAAAACACAAAATCAACTCGTTAGCCGGCTGTACGCAGTATTACAGAGTACATGAACAGTGTAATGAAGAGTGTCCCCCTCACTCCTTCAAGCACTCTAAACACTATATGTATATAAACCTGAATGGAAAACTTGAGAATATAGAATGAACCATATTTGCTCAAACATGATGACACCATGTGTGTGTGTGTGTGTGTGTGTTATGTGGGGGTTATGTTATTTAGTTAAATGATTAACTTGTAAATAACAGAGTCAATGAGTGTTTATAAATGACTAATTGTAAGTGTTTAAGTGTAGTGTTTTATTATTTCTACAGTATCTGTGGCAACTAAAGCAGGATTCAACTTTTGAAGGTTACGTCAGGAAAATTCCCAGCGCTTGGCCTAAGGAAGTGAAAGACCTCAGTCCTGGTTAAATATTAAACATGTGACACACACGATGTATTGACTTTTCAATACTTGCTGTAATCCAAAGTGTTTATGTGCCTGAACCTGAACACATACAGGAAGCAGCATGTAAACTCTGCTCTCCAGTGTCAAAGACCTTTATATGCTCACCAACCACTCCGACCCAACCTGTGACTAAAAAAACATTTTCAGTTTCATTTCATATTTGCACCACTAGATTATTATTTTGTCTTATTTTTAGAAAAGCAAATTGGAGATTACATTATTAAGACAAACAACAACACTGCTACTCCAACTCCTCTTCTTGAACTAGTTAAATTTGATCATTTCAAGCAAAAAAAATCTGCCAATGAGGTCAGCAAAATGACTTATATATGTTATATGTTTAGTCTAGTTTTAAGAATATGTTTTCTTGAAACTAGAATAAAAATCGATCTAACCTTAAAACTAGTTTTAGATTTAAGCCTGTTTGGCTTTATATAAGAAATTAACTGTCAGAAATTCAAGTTAAAGATGCTTGAAACCAAATTATTTGTCTTTAAAGTCGCCTCAGTTTATGAGTTTATGAGTTATTGCATGTGTCTTAACCATTAGGCTACCAGGGCTACCTTTAAACTAAAGTATTTAAAGATATTAATCAATATATAATATATAATTGATAGCTTTAAACACTTTAGTTGTGATATGATTTTTGAAATAAGCAAAGCAATCTTGTTTTCTCATCATAGAGATAGTAGTGTGATAACTATAAAATCCACTTTTCAGACTTGTTTCTTGTCAGTTGGAGCTGAAATAGACTGAATATCTTACAAAGACAAATTAAGACCAGTTAACTTGAAATAAGTCTAAAGTCTCATCCTAAAATAAGATATTATAACTTACTTGAAACTGCATAAAGATAACTAACACAGAAGCAGAAGTTTCTTCTTGCCTTGGAGATTCTTTCACATTAACAGTAAGTGATAAAACGTGACTGTTCACATGACCCGGGGGGGGGGGGGGGGGGGGGGGCTAACTCAGTGATAAATGGTTATATTGAGGGAGCGAAGAGGCACCTGCAGCTGAGTCCATCCTCAGACTGAAGGACAAAAGCCTCCACTGTGCTGGGGGACATGACTGCAGGCACAGAGATCCTGGCTGGCATCTCACTCAGGTTCATGGATATCAACGTGACCGCTCCGTGTCCGTAGCTGTGGAGGAAAATACAGGTTACTACACGATGTGACGGGCAGATAGATCAAATAGAAAATGTGATCTTGAAGCAGGAGTACCTCTTTTTGTTTGTGCAGTGCAGATACAGCCTCACTCTTTTGCTTCGGCCGAAGTTGGAAAATGCTTCGATTCTCAAAACCTCCGGTCCAACAAGCCTCTTGTAGAGAACAGACAACCAATAATCCTGAAAGAATATATATGACACAATTAGAGTCTGTGGTCATACAGTATGAACCAAAACAAAAACAGCAGTGAAAGAAGAATTCAGATCTTTAAGTTGAAGCTGCAATAAATGATTTTTGTGCACTTTGGAGCAACACAAGCTGCAAACACAATATCTGACATATATGAACTTATAAAGTAGCTGTGGCTAACATAATAGCAAATACCCACATTAACAGTGTGAATAATGACTTGTCTTCCTCGGATCTTGTCTTGGTCCTTCATAATTTTAGTCAGTCAATATGTAGGTTGTTCTGTTAAAAATAGCTCAAATGTCACAAAAATGATTCATATGAGCGTTTCCTGATCTGACACATTTCTAGTAAAGGTGTGGTTGAGTTTAGGCAACTAAAACTACTTAGTTGAAGCTTTTGGGGCAACAAGCTATTAGCTTATAAAGTAGCTATAACATGTTAGCAAACATCCAGCAGACGCAGAGCAACATGTTTCTGTCCACCTGGTGAATGTAAGTCCAATATTCACTCTCTGTTAGCTGTTTCTGCTCTCTACCAACTCCTGAGGGAAATATCTGGCTCTTCAGCTGCTAAATGCTCCACTATGTTCAGCAGCTAGTCTACAGCTAACTGTGTCTGTCTGCTGTGTACTGATGGGCAGGTCGTGTATAGTGGGTTTATCAGAAAACAGCTGAGACTGAACCAAACAGGAAATGTGCTGCAAAACCAAAACCAACCAAAGTTATTATGATTCACCCTCAGGTTGAATTGTAATAACTTTGATCCTCTGACTTTTCATCTAGAGTGAACATCTGTTCAAACTTTTCAAAACTTTGGCTTATGACCAAATACCTGTAAAACTAAAGACATTCAGCCTCAGCTGTACTTTGGGTTTGTGCTAATTAGCAAATGCTATAACATGCTAAACTCAGATGGTGAACATTACACTTGCAAAACACCAGCACGTTAGCGTTTGGCTCATAAAAGGCAATGTCCTGTGCAGCCTCATAGAGCTGCTAGCATGGCTGTAGACTCGTAGTGATGCATCAACATGTTGGCAGGATTTTAATAAATAAAATCATATTTTATAAACTGATGATGTGTTTGGTTTGTAAAATCTTAATCTGTAAAGCAACCAGTAACTACAGCTGTCAAGTAAATATAGCTGAGTAAAAAGTACATTTCTCTCTCAAATGGCATAAAGTTCCATAAATGGAAATACCTGAGTAAAGTACCTTAAAAATGTACAATACAACACTAAATTTAAATCATTAGACCTTAAATTAAATGATTAACTTGAGCCCAACACAAAATTACATTTCCTCATGGTTAAAAACACATCTCGTGTCAAACCTCTGCTACAAATTAAATCTAAAAACATTTTTAAAATGCAATTATCACTATTAATATTTGATAAAAGCTCACAGGAAGTGGATTCAGGTTGTTGTCGATCAGGTGGTAACTCCCAGAGCCAATGAACACCTGCCTCATCACAACATCCAGGCCCAGTCCGGCTGCCAGTCCTAATTTATCCAGCCACCTGTGGACAGCACACACTCACAACTCTGAAACATGAACTTAATAACACATCATGTGCTCAGATGGCTCATTTAAGACCCGCAGTATGCAGTTTTTAATATAGAAACCACACGTGAGCCTTAATATAAGTGAGCAGCAGAACTGGTTTAAGGTTTGTCATGAGACTGGGGCTGCTGGGTAATCAGTAAACTCAATCAACCTCATGTAGTAAGTTAAAGAGAGGCTCTTGTGTTCATGTCCTGCGCTCCCTCTGCGCTCCAAATCACTGTTAATGTGATATGTGCTTCTTTTCCCTCCGTTTAGTTGTTTTTCAGAGTAAATATAAAGCAAAAAACACGACCTACAAGCTCTGGCAGAGAAAGCACACAAATTCAGCTGTAGGTGTGTCAGTGTTTACATTTCTCCACATGTTGAAGTCATGTACATGCAGCTGTAGTAAAAGGGATCCGTGTTGCAGGCCGAAGTAGACAAGCTGTCCTTGATATTTTATGGACCAAACAACTAATCGATTAATCGAGAAAATAATCGACAGATTAACTGATAATGAAAATAATTGTTAGTTGCAGTTGTGATTAATGTGGTGCAGTTATATGTTGAAAATATCAAGTTTCATTAAAATGAAGGTTATAATATACAAAATAATTGTGTTCCAGTTTGAGTGTTTCTGGTATCAGCTGCTCCGACAACAAACTGAGACTTTGTAAAAAAACAGAAGTCACAAGCTTCTGTTCCATGAAACCTATTTGAGTTTCATAAATCTGGATTAAATCCTGATGATGTTTCATTGTGAGCAGCATGCTGACGAAGGACTGACCAGGGCCTGCTAATGAGGGAGCGATGTTGAGTGCAGATTGTTTCTTCTGTCCCATTTCAAATGTTTTAAAACCAAAGAGTCTATTTCAAAGAATAAATACCAGCGCTGACTCTCTGACTGGTTTCAGTCTTAACTTGGTGCTCGGACTTGTTTAAACTCACATGAATCCTGCTGCGAACGTGTCAGACAGACCTAAAGCTCCTCCTCCGTAGGCAGAGCTCGTCTCTCCGAGCCACACCGACTTCCCCGGAGACACCAGCTTCACTCTCTGAAACACAGATCCACTTTAACATCACAACATCACATGTATCATTCACTTCAACTGTACATTATTACCTTCAGGACTTCATCGATCTTTAAGGTCAGACTGTCCAGAACATTTGGATCCAGAAAATCCTCCAACGACGTGTTTCTTCCATTCACATAATAACTAAGAAAAAGGAGAGTGAGTCAGAGTAAAGCTTCTGGAGGAACAAAAGCAAAGAAGACAATTTTTTTAGCTCAACTTTCCAGAAAATGAGCAAAAGACAATTAAAATGCTGCTGTGTGAATATCAGCAGATAAACTAATTCTCCAGTCGGTGCCATTAAACCGCTGCAGAAGAAGAGGACACAACGAGATGACGTCATTAAAAGAGCGACAGTCAAAGCTCAAACGATGGAAAACATGATGGAAATATGACATTTGTGTTAGTTTCATGTATTGATGTGAGGAAGGTTACAGTCTCCTCATCGCTCCACACAGATCTGATGTTTCAGCTCTTCAGAGACGTTTAAGTCACATGATTCATGTACGTCATCATTTATCCACACAGCTGCTGTTACACCTCAGACAGGAAACACTTTTAATGTGTTTTCTGTGTTTCCAGTCAGGTTTGTGGATGGAAACACACCACTTGTAAGTAAAGTCAAAGTAAAGGTGAACTCACTGGTGCCAGGTGAAGGCGTTGACTGCCTCTGCTCCACTCTGCAGAAACCTACAGCAGTAGAGGAAAAGAAGGTCACGAGTGTAATAAGTTGGTTGCTACTGAGAGGGATGAAGGAAATGTTTTAAAAACCACAGCTCAGTTGTAGAGTTACTTGCTGCATTATAAGAGTTATCCCGATGATTAAATCTTCAGCAAACACAACAAACACCAGTCAGGTTAAACACTTCTGGAGCTGAAAATGGAGTAAAGTCTGCAGCTCACATGTAATTCAATTTTAGGACAGAATCACGGCGTAGTTCAGCTCAGTTATATTTCAGTCCAATGTTGTGTGCAGCAGATGTATGTTTAGAGTCCCCCTCCACTCAGAAACCAGTTTTTCTCTGGACCGTATGCAACAGGATTTTTACATGAAGGAGAAGGAGATGATGTTTTAAGGGTTGTTAACTATCCAACTGAACATTTTTTGCGTAAAAACCATATCAGACACAAATGTATATGTTTAAAAGATGTTTATACAACTGTGCAACTGTCAGCTCTGGTACAGTGGTATTTACATTTAACATTAAGAATTCAGCAATGATTCAGTTTCATATTTTGGTATTTAGTAGCTAAATACGCATTAAATCATTATGGCCATTATTTGCTTCCATATCTGAGCCACATCTTATTGTCCGGGAACCTTCCTGCTCTTGCAGAACTGCAGCAAACATTTCTTGACTAAAATAAAACATATTTAAAATAAGAATAAGAATACATCTTTATTGTCCACCAGGATGGAAAATTATCTTCGGCTCACCAAAACATTCAGTTTGTAAATAAGGAAACATCCAATAAAATATTCACAAAAATCCAAAATCCAGATTCTGCTGGCATGTTGATGAGCTCTATCTAAAAACAAGCTTTCAGAGTCGGAGCTCTCACCTCTCCAGTAGGTCCGACCAGTGTTTTCGTGGCTGGCTGATGTCCGGCCCGTACAGTCCGGCATCGTGGTAAAATTTGGATTCTGACATCATCTCTCTGAGACGAGTAAAATCCTGACCGAGCTGGTATCCATCCATCCGAAAACCTGCCTTAGTGTTATAGCTGTTTGGTTCTGAACACAAACACAAGACATCAGGTTCAGTTTGACTTTGATGAAGACTAAACTGGTGCACGACGGCACAAAAGTACAGAAAGAACATTTTTTAAAGTGCACAACAAATATATCAAGTTTACAGAGTACATCCATGGAAGAAGAGAGAGATCCTTTACTGTAGTACTGCAGTACTGCAGTAAAAGTACCAACACAGCAACGTACAAATACTCCATTACAAATAGAAGTCCTTCATGAAAAATCCTACTACAGTAAAAGTACATAAGTATTATGAGCTTGATGTAGTTAAAGTATTGCAGTAAAAGTAGTGGTTTGGTCCCTCTGACTGATATATTATTATATATGACATCATTAGATTATTAATACTGAAGCATCAGTGTGTAAGCAGCATGTTACTGTTGTAGCTGCTGGAGGTGGAGCTAGTTTCAACTACTTTATATACAGTTAGCTAGTTTAGTCCAGTGGTTCCCAACCTAGGGGTGGGGCCCCTCCAAAGGGTCAGCAGATAAATCTGAGGGGTCGTGAGATGATTAATGGGAGAGGAAAGAAGAAAAAACAAAGTTCTGATACACAAATCTGTTTTCACTTTTTGGACTTTTTCTCTAATCTTTGATTTTTGCTGAAATATTGGATCATTTGAACATTTATTGAAATGAAACCATGTGAGAAGTTTAGAGGGAAAAATCACTATTTGGTGGAGCTGTTAACAACTCATAGACATCTGAAATGTGACCCCGACTACACACTGCTTTTTTTCATCTGACCTTATTAAATCCAAGTGATCCACAGTGAGGCTGTACGCAGGATGAAAGGATGGCATGAGGCTAAATTCTGTTAAATCGAGAGCACAAATTTGTTATATATTTTCTTCATGGCCGCTCCAGGGCTCCATATTTATCTGACAGCTGACATCTTTATTTATTTCTGAAATGATTTCCAGAGTTGAAATCATTTTGGTGCTTTGGTATCTTGGTGCCACAGAAGCAGCAGAGTACAGGTGAAGCCAACCCAGCAGTTTACTGCAGTCTTGTTGTTGTTGAATGAATAGTTATAACAATAAACCAGTGATTCTTACAGCGTCTTCATCACCCTGTACTTTCCTTTCTTTACTTCACAGTAATACTGAAACAGTGCGGTCTCTTATCTGACGTTTAGTTTCACTTCCTTGTTTTCTTATGGTGTGATGTCTTTCATTATATCACCTCACATTGCACACAGCCAGTCATTTTATGGTGTTTTATGTGCCTGGGACACAGTTTGTGCTGTGAACAGTGGTTCCTTTTACTGTTACACAAAAAGACCGACAGGATGCCAAAGTCTTTCATCAGAAATGAACTGATGTAAAAAAAGTGAGGTGAGGACCTTCCTTCAGTCAAACTAACGGTTTATTCTCTCATTTTCTTTTCCTCTATGTGTTTGTTTCTGTCAGTAATATATTCTGTATGAGTTTATCAATTTCTAAATCCCCTTTTTCTACATATAAAACTTCCAGCATTTTCCTGTATTGCTTTGTTTTTGTGCTTTGTTGCTTTTGAGGTCTTACAAAAAGCTTCATCTCAACATCTGGACTCCCGCGTCCCATCTGCAATCAGTAACTGATGCTACAGGGGAACATCTTCTTCATCGCTTTCTTCAAACTTCCAACTGACTGAATGGGTTTGGAACAGTCAAAATAGGTAAATTGAGACCACAAATTACTTAATCGCAGTGGTGGAAAGTAACTAAGTACATTTAGTACTATACTGTACTTAAGTATAATTTTGAGGTACTTGTACTTTACTTGAGTATTTCCATGTGATGCTACTTTATACTTCCACTCCACTACATTTCAGAGGGAAATATTGTACTTTCTACTCCACTACATTTATTTGACAGCTTTAGTTACTTTTCAGATGAAGATTTGACACAATGGATAATATAACAAGCTTTTAAAATACAACACCTTGTTAAAGATGAAACCAGGGTTAATCAATGAATCGTTTGGTCTACAAAATGTAAAAACTGCCCATCTGAAGTTCCCACACCCAAGATGATGTATTCAAATGTCAAATGTTTTGTTTGACTAACAGACAGAAAAGCAGAAAATTCTCCTAACTGGAAAAGCTGGAATCAGGGAATGGTTGTCCCTTTGGCTTGAAAATGACTTCAATCAATTATCAAAATAGTTGCTTATTAATCCATGCAAAAAAATCAATCTGATCGTTTGAGCTCTATCATTGACAGTAAAGTTACCGTTGCCCAGCTCCCAGGACATCCTGTACTGTCTGGACTCACAGTACTGCATCAGTAAGCGAGCGTTGCTGCTGTTCCAGGTGTTGTTAGACGTCCTGAGCAGAGCGTTCAGCCCGAAGATCAGATCCAACCCCGAGCAGTTGGTGAAGGAGTGCAGCAGATCTACAGTGGACTCTGCCTCAGGAGGAGGACATACAGTAATCAGTGTGCCTGTCAGAGCAGCAGCTGTATTTACTGGATATAAGACACCTGAAGATCAGACTCACACCTGTGTAAATCACTTGTTTGTACTTCTTTTGCAGATCTTCTCTCATCAGCAACACTTGCTGTTGAGTCCACTCCCCCTCCAGCTTCACCTCCAGCCACGAAGGCAACTCCAGTTTATCACAGGATAGCTCTAAAAAACAAAGAATATTTGATTTATATCATACATACTCTGGCCAGGGACAACAGATGAAAATGAGCCTTTTAACTCAAACTCTGGCTCATTTACAGTTCTTTTTTTTGTTGATTAATGAGCATTGTCCCTAAATAAATAAAATAAATACTATTTCATAGTTTTGACTTGCCATGACTATTTTAATTTCTTAATGTTTAACTTTTTAAATGTAATGTTTTGTTGAGTATGTTGAGTTTGTGTCGTAATGTTGAGTTGAATAAAATGCTGAGAGTTCACTCAACTCGTTAAATTAAGTTTCTAAAAAAACATGATCAGCATATTAGCAGATTTCCCAGCATGCATTGTTTAACAGTTAAAACAGACATGATGGAAAGTTGCTGTGTGTTAAAATAAGTCATGTTTGTTTCTTCCCATGATGATAAAAAGAAACCATGATGAAGGTCAGTGAATTCAGTCCCCTGAACATTAAATGAATAATTATCTTTATACTGACTCTGCAGAACAACAACAGCAACCAAAGCTGCAAGTTCTTAGTGTCAAATGAAAAACTGACGCTTCAGATGAAGAAAACAGAAATGAAAACCAGATTTAATCTGAATTAAATGTACAATTTCAAACATCTACCTGAGCAGTTTCATAAATTAACAGATCTGAATCCACCAAACGAAGACAACATGCAATATTTAGTCCAGATAATTTCTGGTGGTGTTAGAAGTATTTGTATTTTTTGACTTAAATTTTAAGGCAGCTGTTTCACTCATATTTTTACGTTGAGACAAGTTAGATTTTGCAGGAAGTGAAGATTTGGTGTGTCTGTAGCTGCTAAGTGCTTGCAAAAGGCAAACAAATATCATGACCTTATGACTCACGTCTGTGGGAGAAAAGAAGCTTTAAAGCAGAGAAGTCAAAGTACTTTACTTAAATACTGGTATTGCAGTTTATCTGGTCCAGCGGGATCAATAACACATCCAGTATTACCTGCGGTGAAAGTGGAGTTGAACTGATGAAACCTCTGAGGGTTGAAGACCATGAAGTCCTGTGTGTTCCCTCCAAATCTCAGAAATGCTGGACTTAATGCTTTGGCCAACGTCCTTATCTTTGGAGAGCTGGAAACAACAAAACCTTCATGTTGATATCAGAATTATAAAACCATAAAGCGTAATAATACCTGTTACCAGCTGAACTTTTGAGAAGGCAGCTTGTAAAGAATACAAGATATGAGAAGAAGAAGAACCTGTCTGTTATCCAGCAGATACTGCCGACACGTTTGAATTTGTGATGATTGTGTGTTTTGCAAAAGTAATATTGAGTCTAGTGAACATAATATTCTCAAATGAGGATTTGCTGCTTTTCTTTGTCATATATGACAGTAAAGTCGGGACAAAACAAGCAAATAAAATATCACACTGTATAGATCGATAATTTTAGATTTTAGATTATTTGTTTTATGAGGACAACATGGCAACTCTTTGATATTGTTTTTCCACAATGTGGGAACATATATGACACATTGTGCTGATAATTCCTCTTTCACTCTTCACTTTGAAGTAAAATTTTGAACCCAGGCCTTTTACAGTATTTGTACTGTGGTATTATCCACTGCCAATACCAACATTCCCAGTTAGAAAAAGTGAAAATAAATCACTAAATCTGCCCCGCTTGAAAGCTCATTTTGTTTCCATATCTGAATAATTATCTTGTGGTTTTTTTCATTATTAAAGGTTCGTTTAATCTGATAAACTGCTGTTTTAAAGCACAAATCTGAAAAACAAATCCAATTATGTTGGCCAACATGTTCCCTCTGAGCCGAGTGAAATAATTCACCAGAATGCGAGATAATCTGAGCAGAGACTCACTCAGGAGTTCAGAGAGAATAAGCAGCTTTAGAGGAAAGTTAGTGCAGATCACAGCACATTAATGAGCAGACAGGACAGGATTTAGTGAAGCAGTTAAAGCCTGAATCCAGTGAAACAGCTGCTTCATTTACATACTGTTCATATTCTAACTCTTCACACTGTCCCCTCATAATTAGCCTCTTTACCAAACTTCTGAACAATAAATCATTCATAAATCATCAGATAAATTGGTGATTAATCCTTAATGAAGCTTTCAGAGAGCAGAGAAAGTTTTTTCTTTAGTTTTTACACTTTTTGTTTATGGAAGAAAAACATCACAGTATATGTCACAAAACGGGAGAACATAACGATTTCAATGAATTTATGAATAAATGAGGGTCAAACACTACAAAAATGTGTATCAGCTGCACAAAAGTGTTTTAAAAAGTTGAAATAGTTCCATGTTTGTATATTCTGTGTCACATTAGGAAAAGTCATCACATTTCAGACTAAAAGAAACAAGGCTTGATGGCTGAGGTTTTTATACCTCTGAGAGCAGTAAAAACCTTGTTTTTACTGCTCTCAGAGGTATAAATGGTTAAACTCTGACCCTGAGCAGCAGCCTGTGGGACGGTTAAAGCTTCGTGTTGTAGCTGGAGAGGTGGAAGCAGACAGACACCTACCTTAAAAGGTACATGAACCTCTCATCTGCAGCCAGGCTGGCATCGATGGTGACGGACAGGAAACGCGGATCCACCCGGCGGATCAGCCGGGACACATCCACAGACACATTCACATCCACAGACACATTCACATCCACAGACACATTCGTGACACCCGGTAAACGGGTCCCGGTAAAGTTAGTGTGGAAACCGCCAGTCAGGCACGAGAGAGAAGAGATCAACAACAGCACCGACTTCATGACTGCGGATAAACTCACAGGCTGGTGTTTGGACTTTCCAACACAGCTCCTTTTTGTATTCACACCGGAGCCGCATCATCTCCGGTACTTACCAAGCAGCAGCCTCCGGGGCTGAAAAGTGAAGCCAATGAGGAAGTGCCAAACTGCAGTTCCTCAAATGGCCACTTTACAGCAGAATAAACATGTTTACAGCCTATAGCTAACTTACCCTTTCATGACAACTGTACGTGGGTAAATTTTTAACTCACCTGTTTACATTTTATTAAGGCTTAAAGGTATGCATAATTAAGGGCGTGGCCGTTTTGAGTGACAGGTTGGTGCCATCACTGGCAAGTCTGCCACTGCGACGTTGGTTAGGTGACATTAACATGATGTAACCTCAGATTCACTGAAGTTTAGCTGTAGCCGTCGCTATTTCAGTGTGTTTTCAGTTCATGAAAATTAATTGTAACATTTGTCGCCTAAAAAGTCTTGTTCAGTGTTCGGTTGTACTAAAAGACCCTCTAAAGGAGTTGGATGTCCAGTTTTTCCAATGAGTACATTTTGTTTTAATGGTTTTAAGCCTGTTTTTCACCTGTGAAATTACCATTAGCATTGTCATTTAACCATAGACTGTAAACACACCATGCTAACCAAGCTAACAGCTACCATTAGGCTCCACCCTCTCGTCCAAATATGGTCACTTCTGGCTCAAAAAATTCAAGATGGCGATGGTCAAAATGCAAACTTGAGTCTTCAAAATGGGAGTCCACAAACCAGTGGGTGACATCATGGTGACTACATCCATTACTTTCTACAGTCTATGCTCCAGACATATTTTAAGATGTATATAAAATACTCTACTTTGAATAGTAATTTGTGTGTAATATGAATTTCCACAAAAATAGCTCAACTATCTTTTTTTAAAAACAACATATCCTCCTTCTCCGTCACTGAAAAACCCAGAGTATTTCAAAAGTTTAACAGCTGGACACCAGATATCTCCTACTTCACTGTAAAGTCCATTCTCAGTGTTTGTGCACAGAAAGCTTCAAGTTTCCTCATCACACTCTCGTTGAAAAATGGACCACGATTGGCCCCAAACAAGCTACGATGTCATAAATAATGCTCATAGGCCTGGCCCTTAAAACTCTAAAACCTCTAAACTTCTCACATGGTTTCATTTCAATAAATGTTCAAATGATCCAATATTTCAGCAAAAATCAAAGATTAGAGAAAAAGTCCAAAAAGTGAAAGTATTTCCATGTGATGCTACTTTATACTTCCACTCCACTACATTTCAGAGGGAAATATTGTACTTTCTACTCCACTACATTTATTTGACAGCTTTAGTTACTTTTCAGATGAAGATTTGACACAATGGATAATATAACAAGCTTTTAAAATACAACACATTGTTAAAGATGAAACCAGTGGTTTCCAACCTTTTTGGCTTTTGACGTCTTACAAAAAGCAGTGTGTAGTCGGGGTCACATTTCAGATGTCTATGAGTTGTTAACAGCTCCACCAAATAGTGATTTTTCCCTCTAAACTTCTCACATGGTTTCATTTCAATAAATGTTCAAATGATCCAATATTTCAGCAAAAATCAAAGATTAGAGAAAAAGTCCAAAAAGTGAAAACAGATTTGTGTATCAGAACTTTGTTTTTTCTTCTTTCCTCTCCCATTAATCATCTCACGACCCCTCAGATTTATCTGCTGACCCTTTGGAGGGGCCCCACCCCTAGGTTGGGAACCACTGGACTAAACTAGCTAACTGTATATAAAGTAGTTGAAACTAGCTCCACCTCCAGCAGCTACAACAGTAACATGCTGCTTACACACTGATGCTTCAGTATTAATAATCTAATGATGTCATATATAATAATATATCAGTCAGAGGGACCAAACCACTACTTTTACTGCAATACTTTAACTACATCAAGCTCATAATACTTATGTACTTTTACTGCAATACTTTAACTACATCAAGCTCATAATACTTATGTACTTTTACTGCAATACTTTAACTACATCAAGCTCATAATACTTATGTACTTTTACTGCAATACTTTAACTACATCAAGCTCATAATACTTATGTACTTTTACTGTAGTAGGATTTTTCATGCAGGAGTATTTGTACATTGCTGTATTGGTACTTTTACTGCAGTAAAGGATCTGGATACTTCTTCCACTACTACTTGGTTACAGTTTACATTCCTCACATTGATTACCAAAAAAACTATCACGTGAAGTCATTCTTGTACATTATTTTAATGATGATAATAATAATAATAATAATGATGATAAGATGTATTTCCAATGAAACAATGAAATAAAAAACTGAAATTATCAGCAGTTTACAAAGAGAATAAAACTTCTCAGTAATAATTGAACTCAGGTGAGTTGTTGTGAAGCTGAGGGGAAATCTAACGGCATCATCAGCAGGTCGTCCACCTCCTCCTGAAGCGCTGCAGCTTTTTCATTCAGAAGCATCTGGAACACAGAGATACATCATCTGACCGACACAAACAGTTCACATGTTAATTAATACATCACAAACCATGCAGCACTGGGAACACATTAACATCATACTCACTTTAGCTGAGGCCACTATCTGGTTGGCTTGTTTCTTGTAGAGGTTTTCTATCGTCTTAGAGAGAACAGCAGGGTCAGCGTTCGCCAGGTGAGTCAGCGTCTTATAGCCAGCCTTGTACAGCTGCTTCGCTCTTGACTGGAGAAAAAACAACAAATAATAAGTATTTATATAGCACTTATCAAAACCAGAGATTACAAAGTGCTTGGAAAAAAACGTCCAAACACAACCAACCACATGCAGACAAATTCACTCAAACTGAAAAAGGTAAAAAAAAAAAATAAATAATAATCAAACTGTTGTAAATATACTGAATACTACACAAGTTTCTTGATCTTATGAAACTGATTTTCAGTGTGGAAACTTCACTGAGGATGTTTGAGGACACACTTTATATAAACAGTGTACAATCAATATTCTCAGAGGGAAAATCGTACTAATCAGGGTTCAGTGGCCAAAAGCAGCGGCGTTAACCTGAAAAACACTGAGTGATCACAGAGAAAGTCAGAAGCAACAAGAAGTTACAAGCATCTGTTGCCACATCTGTAAACATGAACTGAAAATGTATTTATACTTCTTGCTGTGTTGCATTCTGGTGGCTGTACATGAACTGTAATGTCAATACAGCTGATCTCACAGGGAGTATTTCTGAACTGTGATCAAATTTCATTGTTATCTGACAACAGAAACAGAAAAATATACAATGAGAACAACTTATTGTAAATTTGGCTGCATTAAAACACAGTATAGGTGATCACAGAGAGCAGGATGGACCTGAACGGAGGTCTAACAGGCTGTCTCAGCCATCAAACATGCAGTTATATACTGTGTGTGTGTTTGTGTATATATATATATATATATATATATATATATATATATATATATATATATATATATATATATATATATATATATATATATATATGTGTGTGTGTGTGTGTGTGTGTGTTATCAATCCATCTGTAATTTCTGTAAACACACAACATCTATTTCCTGTGTGTCCGTTCTGCAGAGGACTTCCTCTGTTGCTCTTCCTGAGCTTTCTAACAATTTTTGCTGTTTTTTTTAGGGAGTTTTTCTTTATTCAGATCGAGGGTCTGAGGACAGAGGATGTGGAAATCCCCCCCGGGGGGCTCCGTATGATTTCAGAGACATATATGTTGTGAAATCATAAATTGATAAACATTCAGTATCCTCATTACATTTGGCAAGAAAGACGTGTTGCAACTATCTCCTAGTTTGCAGCGTACAGACAGCGAGGTGCAGACCAGTGTGAGCTTCAATGAAAGTCCATCATTGTGTTTTAATTTAGAAGATTTGTTCACATTTTGGGGGCCCTTACTCCTCTGTAGTACTTTCACTGACAGTAAAAACACATGACTAGAACTAATACATACAGGGAGGGGCGACGGAGACAAAAAAAACAAAAAAAACAATTTTGTTGATTTAACTGGTGTCCTCTAAAAGGGGAACAAGCAGTAAAACAAACATATTCAGTCAGCTGTAATTTTGAGACATTTCCCTGTAACATCAGTTACTGATTGGGTGTAGGCAGTATCTATTTCTTCATACCTTCCTGACATTTCACAGTATACAGTATCTGTGTAAAAAAACAAAAAACATAAAAGCTGAGCTGCTGGTGATAGAAGTCATTGTAGCATGTATGACACTGTCCAGCCTATAGTCCTGTGTGTCTAATATGCCATTAGCCTACTTAACAAGTCTCGCTGGGTTTAAAACTTATGGCTCATAGAATAATGAATAGACAGGAAATAAGTGCCCTTCTTCCACAGATTCTTACTGGAGGACCTGATGACATTTGTTGCTGCAGCAGACGGTGCCAGACTGCGGCTAATAAACTGTAGAAAAAGTTGTCTCAAGATAAAGTTATGTGTAACGTTATTCTCACCACTCACAGAGACTGACCTCTGGTGGCGTATGCTGTGCATTACATCACCTCAATACATCATCTCTGTATCAGTTTAATAGAAAGAGGAGCGTCTGTATTTCCTAAATACCCTGGTATACTGTAATACCTTGATACTGCCCAAACCTATTACTGATCCAAACTGGACCCCAGGCAGCCAGGATCAGCCGTACGTCCTCCTTTCTCACTAGAAGTTCATGTTCTTTGCACTTATTGTGCGTCCACCTGTATCCATGAAGCTGACTTTTTATGAACTGGATGACATCTGCAGGATCAGTCTCTTATCCCATATTGTACGGGATATTTTAAGGGATCTCATCCATAACACAGTCTTGTGCTTAAAGTATATCCACACATCTTAATCCAAAATCAAAATCAAAAATTATTAAATCCAAGCGATGCACAGTGAGGGTGTACGTAGGACGAGAGGATGGCATGAGGCTGAATTCCGTTAAATCAAGCGCACAAAATATTAAATTGAGAGCATGAATGAGTTATTTTGTTCTCAATGGCCCCTCCTGGGCTCCGTAAACACATTTTTGTCAAATGACTGAAGCTAAAACTAAATCACTGACCTCCATGACTCCGGCCACCTCCATCAGAGGGATGAGTTCGGCCTTCACACAGTAGCTCAGCCTCCGTGTCAGCTCCGTCAGCAGAGCTTTGAACGGCCAAAACTCCTCCAGCTCCTGATCACAGACACAAAGCAGCAATCAGACCTCTGATCAGTCTCAGTGTTATTTATTTTTATGTGCAGATACACAGTGGAGGCAGGTCATCTCAGATCTTATAGTGCTGCTGTATGATACCTCTGTGAAGTGCAGGACGCAGGAGCAGAAGGCCGAAGAGGAGCTGAGCAGCGTCTGAATGAAGCCCCGGCTCAGCTGAAACTTGTCGGCCACGCTCCACAGGTTTGTCTCCTTCAGTAAAGAAAACAGCACCAGAGCCAGATACATCCTCCTCACCACCACCAAGTTCACACTCTGAAACACACAACAACATACATGCTCAGGATGACCAGGACGTGTGCTGCTTTCACACCAGAAAGCTTGGTATTAACATAAGAAGTCTATGACTGTGTTGCTGGATGGCCTGTAAGTGGGGAATGTCCGGGGTCATGTGCCATAGCCAATTTATTGTTTAAAGGACAGTTCACAGTGTTTCCAGTGTGTGTTAAACAGCAGTCAGGTGTCCATCTGAACAGTGAAAGAGGTTTTCCTCGCTGTAATCATTCCTCCTGTTCATACTGGATATTAAAAGATCCCCTTCAAATGTGCTTTAATGGAAGTGATGGAGGCCAAAATCCACAGTGTGTCCACACAGTCATTTAAAAGTAGATGTGAAGCTTATATGAGGCTTCAGCAGTCTGAGTTAGTCATATCAAGTGGATATCTGCCACATTTACAGTCTTTTTAGCATCAAATTCCCTCTTTGTGTTTCCTCGGACAGTGTTTCCCTGTTGAGCTGCGGTGGAAGTATAGTAACAAAAAGAGGGACTTTGGCACTAAAAAGACTGTAACGTTGAAAGATATCTACTTGATTTGACTCATTTGGACGCTGAAGCTTCATATTAGCTTCAGATAAACTTTGAAATCCATGTTTGCACAGAAGGAGGACTGTGGATTTTGTCCCCCATCACTTCCATTGTAAGTGCATTATGAAGGGATCTTCTAATGGTCAGTATGAACAGGAGGAATGATTACAGCAAGAAAAACAGGTTTCACTCTTCATTTGGGCTCCTGACTGTTGGTTTAAGGCACACTTGAAAGATTTTGAACCTGTCCTTTAATCTCATGGAATAAAATGTCAGGTCATGGACTGTGTAATGGACTGCTTAGGTTTAATACAGTTTGTATACAGTTTAACATGCCGTGTGTTATCTTTAATGTCCATTAAATATTTTTATATTTATTGGATAACACATCATCTCTGTAATTTGTGCACATGAATTATTCATTTGGAGTAACAAATTTGAGAGAAGGTATTAACACATTTGTGTGTGTGAGTTAGTAATTTGAGGACATATATTGCAAAAGTAACTTTTATTTGTGCACAAACTATTAATTTGGGGGCATGAATTATAAAATAGTGAGTACAGATCATCAAAATGTTTACCCCTGATTCTTACTGGGCTCTATATGTTTCCTTAAACGTTAACTAATGTCACTTCTTTTAATGTGTGTTGTCATAAATCAGGTTTCCAAATTTAGTGCAAATTTTATCTGAATTTCCAGACAAAAAATGTAGTGAATGTTTGTTTCCATCCACTGCTGCTGTGTGAATATCAGCAGATAAACTAATTCTCCAGTCGGTGCCATTAAACAGCTGCAGAAGAAGAGGACACAACGAGATGACGTCATTAAAAGAGCAGCAGTCAAAGCTCAAACGATGGAAAACATGATGGAAATATGACATTTGTGTTAGTTTCATGTATTGATGTGAGGAAGGTTACAGTCTCCTCATCGCTCCACACAGATCTGATGTTTCAGCTCTTCAGAGACGTTTAAGTCACATGATTCATGTACGTCATCATTTATCCACTCAGCTGCTGTTACACCTCAGACAACAGGAAACACTCTCTAAAGATATTTATACGTTTCCACTCTGGTTTTTAATGCACAAACTGAAGATGTACATAAAAACGTGGATGGAAACACACTCTTGGTGATCTTGGAGAAGATATTTGTTTACCCAAATATAGATTTTCAGCTTCCATCAGCTGGTGACCTGTGGGTAAGGTTTAGCTTCAGTTGATGGTTTCTTACCTTTTTCACCGTCTGACCTGCAGCCTTTCTAGCAACAAAGCTCTCAGGCACTCCGACGGCTCCGGACATCTTCTGCTCCGCAGCAGACAGCAGTGTGAACTGCAACAGGATGACAAAGACACAGCTCCGTCAGGGCTTTTCGCCAATTTAAAACCGATTCATAATGTCTGACAGCGATGCTCTACCTGTCTGAAATAAATCATCCAGTCGGGCTTGCACTGTGAGATCAAGTCGTATGGTGTGACCAGGTAGACCAGGTGGAGGTAACTGTTGAGCAGCAGACCCTCCAGACCTTTAGAGAGGTCTTTGTACAGCTCGTCACTGTAAGTCAGATCCACCGAGCCTGAAGACGACAGACGGATCAGAGTCACAGCACTCAAACATCTGCTGTACACAGAAAACTCATTTATACTTGTTGTTGCACAGAGTTAGTTGCTGATCATTCACATAATGTTAGCTATGTAGTGTTAAACCTCATTTATTTATCAACATCATTATTTACTTTATTCTGTTTTATTTTATTAAGATTTTACTATTTTATTATATATATCTATTTATTTTGTGTAGTATTTTATAATTTATCTTTGTTATTTTTATTGCTTATATTTTATTATTTGTCTTTTAAATTATTTTAATTCTATTTTAATAATTGTATTATTATAGTTTAATACATTTTATTATATTTTCATGATTTTTATTTCTTGTGTGCATTAGTCTCAGATTATTTTACTGTTTACATTCTTATTATCAGCTTGTCAGTCATCTGTGAAGCACTCTAACCTGTATGAAAGGTGCTGTACTAATAAAGTTTGATTGATTGAAGATTGATGAGTGTGATTTACCTTTATAAGTAGCTTTTCCCAGCTTGGTGACCTGCAGACTTTCACCGTTTGCGTCTGCAGCAGCAGTGATGAGATTTTTCTCCTTCAGGAAGTCGACACACTGCTGAACAACCTCCCACAGACTCTTCTCCACACACAGCTGCTTCTGCTGGACGTACAGCAGCGTCCCGCACAGGAAGTCCCGTATCTGATCCACCGACCGAGCGATCTACGACGGAACAGCACCGAGTCATGGACATCCACACGGGCAATGTGCTCAGATTCAGACATAAAAAATAAACAAGAGAAGCATTTACATTTAATCCGATGAGGGACAGGATGAGACTCAGGATGCCTTTTCCATCATCGTGCATCAGGTTGCTGTAACAGTTTTCCATCGGGGCACACACGAGACCTTTAGCCTGAAAAAACAACACAAATAAGAACAAACACACAGATGTAAAATATTATGTGAAATGGCTCTAAAGGCTGAGTCAGCGACTTTTAAATCTCTTCTTAAAAACATATTTTTATCTGTGAGCCTTTTCTGATTTTACTTGACTTTGTCTTTTATCTCTGTTTTTAATTCTTGTGAATTTTCTCCTTTCATCTTACATTGAGTTGGTTTTATCTGTTTTTTGATCAGGTATATGAGCATCACAACACTTCCATATATAAACTGTATATAGGAGCTGCCTCAATCATCCTATCAGAGGACTACAGAAATTAATTTGACCCCAAGCGTACGTGTCACCATCCAGGTTAGTCAGAAAAAAGCACAGGACAGACTACAAAAATACAAAATAACAGAGAGTCACAATGTCAATAAATCTAATAAAATATATTCATCATCCATATAACCCCAAAACTCTCTAAAGGTCAAGAATAGAAATTAGGAGCAAAAGTGCTGATATATCATAAATATTACATTGTTATCAAACATATTGCGGCAAAAACCATAATGAACCCATTCTATCAAAAAGAAAAAGGTAAATTAAGGACAAAAGTGACAATTTATCATTACATTATATCTTCCTCCAAATGGTAGATTATTATTTTAAATTTTTATATATTTTTTAAATCTAATGATTTTATGATTTGATTTTGCTGCCCTTGTAAAACACTTTGTAATGTGGGTTTTGAAAAGTGCTCTATAAAAAAAGATGATTATTATCATTATAATAAAGCTGAAATGATCGGTCAATCGATTAGTCATGTTTTAAGCAAGAATTTTAGATGTTCTTTGTCTTATTCACAATAAACTCAACAGAGCTGCACAAATGAGTCAGTTAGTTGATCAACATAAAATTAAAGCAACTATTTTGATAATTAATTAATGATTTCAGTCATTTTTCAAGCAAAAATGCCAAATATTGTCTGGTTTCAGCTCCTCAAATGTGATGATTTTCTGTTTTTCTTTGTCATATATGACAGTAAACTGAATATCGTTTGTTGGTCAGACGAGACATTTAAAGACGTCACCTGTGTGTTTAGGAAACTGTAACAGACATTTTATAGACCAAACAATAATCTGATTAATCAGCCGTTATATCCTTGATGTTCTTCTCTCCTGGATAACTGATGCAGACTGTTGGTTTATGTTCTGACCATCAGTTTGAATTATTTCAACTTTGTTTCTGAGAAATTATTTTTTTTTCTACCATACCCATGAGCCTCAGCTGCTGTTGCTATGGAGACGGCGGCAGTCAGAGGTGTGAAAAATTCAAAATGCTTTGTTGTCGCCATAGTTACTGCATCAATCTGAAAGTGAATTAATTTAAGATGTAGATTGTTTTATCAATTTCCTAAAATAAGAATTTGAAGCTCTGAGATTGGATGTTTGTTACTGAAATGCACCTTGGGAGTCGTAGTCTCCTTCAGTTTTTATGTCCACAGTCTTGTACCTTTGACTTTTGATCAAATAACCAGATATTTTCTAACACATTGTTCATCTTTGTTCTGATGATTCAGCCGGGACAGTTTCATGTTTCATATAACGGTTTCCTGCTACACAGTGAGTGTAGTCACCATGGTTCTGTCTTTGTCCTGTAGGATGAGGATGCTCTCTCCCTCAGTGTCGATTCCTGCTCGCCCGGCTCGTCCCACCATCTGTTTGTACTGGCTCCTCTTCAGGAAGTCTGTGGCCACGTACGGTGAGCGCAGAATCACTCTGTGGACATCGGGGTCAAACCCAAAAATAGATTACATCTGTCATCTCATGAGATAAAGAACACGAGACATACAGCACAAAGATTAGGCCGATTCAGATGCAAACCTTAATACTTTTACCAACATTGTGTAATTAGTGGATGTTACTGCAGTGTTTTAGATTTTAAATAGTAGCACCAATATGACCCTTTAAGGGATGAAGCTGGTTGTATTCTATATTATCTCATGTACAGATACAAACCAACAATGAACTGATTCTTCTAACAGGTATTGTACAGCTGCAATGATTAGTAGATTAATTAGATGATCGACATAGAAATAGAAAAGAATAGAATAGAATAGAATATGTCTTTATTGTCCACCAGGGTGGAAAATTGTCTTCGGCTCATCAAAACATGAAGACGCACTACACCTGATTCTTAGAAGAAAGAGACAGTGAAGCAGTCAGTGTAAGAAACACAGAGACAAGCTCACATTACACATTAAAAACAGTTCATGTCTGTGGCTTAAATCTCATCAGTCACTCTGCAGAGTTCAGAATACTGATGGCACTCGGGATGAAGGACTTCTTAATACATGTTTAGTTGCTCTATAGCGCCTCCCGGAGCTCAAAACTCAAACTATCTAAATAGAGGATGGGAGATATCTGCTAGGATGCTCCTCGCTTTCTTCCTCGTCCCTTCTGTAAAGAGTTGAATCAAGGACTTTTGGGGTTTTCCAACTATTCTGCAGCCATTAGGATAATCCTGGAAAGTTTATGCTACAGATTAAGTGTCCGTACCAGGCGGGAAGATGGAAAGTTTTGTAGACTAGTTCTAAAACTTCACTGATTAACACCGAGGCTGCTGAGAAGATAAAGTCGCTGTGAGCGTTTCTTGAAAGTTCACTCTGTATTTTCAGAGAAGCTAGTCATTTTTTAAGCCAAACACACAGTGTCATGATGTCAAACTTTTCTGTGTCACACATAAACTAAACTAAAATCTTCAGATTTTAGACTGCTGGTCGGACAAAACAAAGCCTAGCCTGAAGGTTTCACTTCATCAAATATGATGATTTTCTGCTTTTTTTGACATATATGACAGTAAATTTAATATCTTTGGTTTTTGGACTGTTGGTTGGACAAAACAAGGCACCTGAAGACATCACAGTGGGCTCCTCGAAATTCTGAATGTCATTTTTTTTTCACTATTTAAAAAAAATTATAGACAACAAATAATCAAATATTCAAGAAAATAATTGTGAAATGAATCAATATAGAAAATGATTGTTCATTGCAGCCCTTAAACTGAATATCTTTGGGTTGAGGACTGTTAGTCGTAGGGCTGCAACTATTAATGTCTCGGCAGCTCCAGTCCGGTGTGATGTGTCTGAACTGGAGCAACTAATGATTATTTTCATCATAAATTAATCATTTGTTTACTGTCTGAATTAATTGATTAGTTGTTTGATCTAAAAAGGGAATGCTGCTGGAGCACAGATTGAGTTCACACATAAAGGCAACATTGAAGATGTGATCCGAGCTGCCAGAACGACACCACAGGAACTTTTTGCGGAGTCCAGAGAAAGTTTAGGATCATATATGATATATGAATGATCACATAAAGGCTGAAAAATGTTTCATTTGTAGGGTAAAGAATTTAAAGATACAGATAAATAAGAAAGTCTATAGTTTGTGAGAAAATTATTTGAAAAATCTTCAGAAAGTGCACAAAGTAAAGAAACCAGACAACAAACATCTGAGAAGATGGAATCAGAGAATTTGGACATTTTTTTCTTTAAAAAAAATCAATCAAAACATTTAATCGACCATCAAAATAGTTGGCGATTAATCGTTGCAGCTTTAGTTGGTCGGACAAAACTAGACACTGGAAATTAGGCGCTGGACACTGAGTTTAGGATATTATAATGAACATGTTTCATGATCTATCACCAGCCTGCTTCCACGTCTCTGAATGTTTATAAAGTGGAGTCTTCCCGCTCCTAACTGTGCCACCTGCTTGCTGTTTGAGAGACTAACCTGCGGGCAGGTAGGTTGACCCCTGCAGCCAGTGTGGAGGTACAGGTGAGGAGACACAGCACCCCATTGGAGTAGGCCTCCTCCACCAGTTTCCTCTCCTCGCTGGTCAGCCCGCTGTGGTGATAGGCCAAACCAAACGGGACGGTCCTCCGGAGCACCGGACACACCGAGCCGTTCCCGCTGTCCCTCAGCTCTCTGAGGAGGACGGCCTTCTCCCCCTCCCTGTGCTGCAGAAACTCCCTGTGAGAGTCAGGAGGACATCAGCGAGTCAGACAGTGCTGAGACACCAGAGGAGAGGCCGTCAGCCCTCAGCTGGCTGCTTCACTCACTCTTTCAGATATTTGCAGATCATCCCTGCGACGTTCTCACAGTTCTTCTTGGTGGGGCAGAAAACCAGACAGGAATGTGTTGGAATGACTTCAGCCACCAGAGCGATGATGTGATCCGGGTCAATCTTCTGCATCGCACTGGAGTACTGCAGGACATTACAGAGGTCACACAAAGAGCTGAGCAATCAATAGAAAAGACACACGACTCCTTAACTCATTTTAGTCATATTGATACGTAAGATAAAAGTGTTTCTTTATACAGGTTGGCAGTAACTGCAGTGAATGTTCAGTATGAGCTACAGTTTGTCAGAAAATAAATGCTGGTTTAGTTTACCAGCAGCTGAGTATATTAACCCAGAAGTTAGCGACAACTTCCCCCTGTAGTTGTAAAGCAGTCTCTCCTAAACTTCCTGCCCACAGTCTGGAAGCTGCAGGTTGTTTCAGATGCAGCAGTTTGTTACACAAGTGTTTGTTCAAATAATGTCACTATATACAGAAGTCATACAAGTGTTATTTAAATCTATTTATAATATTAAGAGATATTAAACAGAGCCAGATTTTACTTGGAACATCCTGTTTTAGCAAACACATGCTTAAAATGCTTACTACTGAATATGGTAAATAAACACTACTCAGTCATAATCCATCATTTTCTATTTATTTTTCAGTATTTTCTGTGGTGCGCAGCCTCAGGAAAGATGTACAGACTTGCTTCACTAGCATCCCCCTTAAAGAAATCCAAAACAATTCTATATTCTATAATATAAATTAAGTATAAGAGTATATTTTTCACCTTGAAGTTGAGAAGACGTGAGAATCTAAAACATTCCTCTTCTTTTGGGTCCACTTCATAGATTGTGTCCCTTAGTTTAACATATTCTTTCAGCTGGACCTGAACAGAGCAGAAACTGTTTTAATACAAGTCACAAAAACAAACCTTTTACAGATTTAACAAACAAACATATTGGTAGAAAGGTTTGGTCCAACACTGGTGCAGCTCACTGAGTAACAACAGAGACTTGCATTAACGCGAGCCTGTTAAATATCTGTTGTTCATGACAACCACAGAGCCATCTTTATTGTTTATAGTATTTCTTCTACTTTCCACTCCTCCATTTCTTTATCTGATCTATCACAGTGAACATAACATAATGTCTGCTTTTATAGTTGTTAGAGTTCAGTTATTGCTGTGTGGTTATACAGTATAGACCCATCAAATCCATCTTTACTGGTCATCTGCAACAGATAATCTGCAGCAGGTAGGAAATCTGTTAAAGACTGTTTGTCTCAGGTAAATTTCCAGCTCCTGAAGGTTAATTTTTAATCGTACAGTGAAAAGAATGGAAACCAACAGCGTTCTAGAAAGAAGGAGAAACACTACAGCAAGCTTTGAAGAAAGCTCGGTGGAAAATAAATGAGTAATTTTTTAGAGTTTTAAAAAGTTTGAAATCACTTACAGGTCTGAAGTCGTTAGTGTAGTTTTCAGCCCTCAAAAACGTCTGCAGGTCTTTGATGTTTCCCAGAGTGGCGCTCATTCCAATAATCTGAGTCATTTCTGAAAAAGAAGAGAGCAGGATTGTTTATTTAATTCAAAAATATTGTTAAAGAGGACATATTCTGCACATTTCCAGCTCTATATTTATATTCTGGGGCTCTTCTGGAATATCTTTCCAGTTAAAAACTCCTTATTTATCTTATACTGGCCCTTTATGCAGCCCCTCAGTTCAGCCTCTGTCTGAAACAGGCCGTTTTAGCTCCTGTCTCTTTAAGGCCCCCCTCCTGATGAGCCCGCTCTGTTCTGATTGGTCAGCTTCAGGAAGCTTCCTCCGGCTCCGGAGGCTACGTAAACAAACTATAGTAGCAGGATTTCACTTCTTTTTCTCCTTCTTTACTCCAAATGTCAACTTCTCAAATCCATCCGTACATGTTGGAGCTGAATCAGATCTGAGATATGAGAGTGGACAACGTGAACAATCTCAGCAATAAACATTACAGAACGGACGCGTGGACATGGACATGTGACGAGCTGACATCATCTTGTTGAGAAAGAAAAAAAAAAACATCGCGAACAAGGCATCCGGGCAGCTGAAACCTGGGCTTTGTCTTACAGGCAGACTTCACCTCATGTTTTAGAACTTTGACCATGTTTAACATCTGACACACGAACACGATCTAAATGACAGAAAAATCACTAAACGCAGAATATGTCCCCTTTAAGTCAAATCAAAAAGAGCTGTGATCAAAGTAAAAAGGGATCATAATAACAGACACTTACTGCTCATGTAGAGAATTTTAGCCAGAGTCATTTCAATAACAGCCCCTCTGCTGCCATCACCCAGCATGTGAAGCTGTGTATGGAAGAAAAAACATTAAACCTCCCTCTGCTTTATATTTTAACATCTGAAACACCTTTTATTCAAACTGAAGTATACCTCATCGACCACCACCAGCCCGAGGTTATCCAGCCTGTCGGTCTCGATCAGAGAGTTGACCAGGCTGTGGGCTTTTTCTATTGTAGCGATGTACAGAGACCTCTGGTTTCGTCTCTTCACTGGAGGAAACTTGCCCTTGCTGCCAGCGTACTCCTCCACCATGAAGTCCAGCTCCAGGCCAAAGCTCGCTAACCCACGTACCTGAACAAAAAAAAAACAAAAAAACAAAACAAGTCGTAGTTTCTTGTGATTTGCTGTGAAATGCTGTGAAGTTAAGTAAAGGTTTCCCACAGGGCTCTATTCTTGGTTCTCTATTCACTATATACATAAATAATAAAAGTACATTTTTATACAGATGACAGCTCAACAAATTATTATTTCTGTATAGGCAAAAATGCCACTTATTCAAACAGCTGTAAATCTGGTTTTAAATACCGAGTCTTTCTCTAATCTCTTTAACATTTTTATGCTATATTTCTGTTCATGCTTCTACTGTATGTTTTTTTCTTGTGCACAGATCTTGATCTCAGTGAGACAACCTGTTAAAATAAGAACAAAAAAAGTAAATATACATAGAAAAATTACATTTAAATACTAATATTACAAATACTTGCTCAGTACCTTCTCTTGCACCAGTGATATGTACGGTAAGATGAACAGACAGTCCTTCTTCCTGCACAGCAGCTCTCTGAAGATGAGGATCTCTGCAACAAGAGTTTTCCCTCCGCTGGTGGGAAGTGAGTAGATCAGATTCTTCCTCTGATGAACACAGTCCAGGTTCAGACATGTCTCCTGCCAATCTGAAACAGACAAACAGTTTCCACAGTACCGAACTTTGTTCTAAATAATCTGCAGTCATGTAGAATCTGTGAGTTGTAAAACAGAGCATCACCATAAAGGCTCTTGATTCCTCTCAGTTTGTAGATCAGCTCCTTCACTTTGGTGGGTAGTCCAAAGAAAGGTCCGAGGTCGGTTGTCTGAGCAGATACAGTCTCCATGGCCTGCATGGCGACACTGATCTCCTCAGAAACTACCGCTTCTTTTAGCACCACAGAGCGAGAAACCTCGGAGGGAGCGGCGGCGTTGCAGAGCATCGTCCTCTTCAGCTGGTCGGTCACGCTCCTCCTCACCTTGGTCTGTCTCTTGGTTTTATACTCCGTGTTTCTTCCTACGTTAGCGTTTCTAAAAGGTGTAGAGGTTTTATCTCCTTCCTGCAGTTTGCTCCTCTTTGCATTTTCATGAACTCGTTCTTGAAATTCCAGCTGGCTGGCTGGTAAGTCCTCGAAGGGTTCATCTCCGAGGCCGTCCAAGATGGAGTCGGTGAGGATTTCCTCGCAGGACTGTTTCCAGACGCTGTCTTTTGATGGACGCAGAGTCGTGAAGTCCTGCTGATCCACAGCTTTGGTCTGGAGGTCATGCTGCCTTTCGTTTTGCTCTGCATCGTCCAGCTTTGCCAAGAGAGAGCTGTCCTCCAAGATACTGTCATAGTCCCCAAATAAGTCCTCACTGTCACTGCAATACTGCCAACAAAACACACAACTGTTCATTCACACTTAATGTAGTTTAGTTGAATGTTCTCTGATCAAAAGCTGAAGCAAGTTTTGGATTGAAAGTAAAATAACAGCCAGATATTTAAAAAAAGAAAAAAAAATCAACTGGCTATGTCTAGAGCTACAACTAATGATTATTTTCATTATTGATTAATGTGTTGATTATTTTCTTTTTTTATATTTTATATTAGTTGTTTGGTAATGGTGAAAAATGTGGATCAGTGTTTCCCAAAGCCCAAAATGACGTCCTCAAATGTCTTGTTTTGTCCACAACCCAAAGATATTCAGTTTACTGTCGTTAATGACTAAAGAAACCAGAAAATATTCACATTTAAGAAGCTGCAATTAGAGAATTTTCTTTAAAAATGATTCAAAACCATGAATCGATTATCAGAATAGTTGGAAATTAATCTAACTAATCGATAAATTGTTGCAGCTCTATTCAGTTTAATATAATACTCAAATGAGAGAACCAGCAAATATTCACTTTGAGAAGATAGAATTATTGAATTTTTGGCCATTTCTGCTTGAAAAATGACTTAAATTACTAATTAATTATCATTATATGATATTTTTTCAATCACAAGCTGTTTCAGCACTATTACACATTCACAGAAATGAAAATAATCCTTAGTTGCAGCTATAGCTCTCTAATAATCAATTAATTGATGAATCATTCCAGCTCCAGATCAATACTTGGATAATAACGTACCTCAACAGCTTTTATTTCAGCCATGATGCTGCTGAGCCTCCAGTTTCTGGGACATTGCTCTCCTCCTCTCTTTCTGGCAGGTGTCAGGTGAGTCTTCAGGCTGTCTCTCGACCTTTTTCTTGAGGAAACTCTTTTTACTTTGATTTCTCGCTTTGCAGCATTCATACCCGTCCAGGTCCAGCTGACGTTACACACCTGATGCTACATGTCACACAGGTGTTAAACAACCCGCACAGAAAGCTCACAAACACAATAACTATAGTGTACACACGAGTGGAGCGGAGGTACTTCTACAGACACCAGTACATTATACTACAGTAAAAATGTTGTTAAAGGCATTAACAATATATAACACTATCGTTCAACTAGTTAACGTTACCGTTAAAATAAAAAAGCCAACCAGCGGGTTAAGTAGTTAGCTCACTCCCAGCAATTGAAAACCACAATTTCTTCTCTCAGCTAGCCAACTAGCCACTGCAAACACTCCAAATTCATTATAAACAGCTACAAAACTATATAGAAGTCTGTTGCCAAAAATGTTAAAACAAAAAACAGCCCGGTTACTTGCAATTTAAACACTGAGGCTATAAGTACTCAACGTGCCTCACGTTTGAAATTTGTCAACATCAACATCTGAGCAAGAGAGAAATCCTAACATCATTTCCGTTTTCGTTTACCGGTCACTAGCTAGCAGAAAGCTAACCGTTTCAATACCTTGACAGTTTCCCTTTCTTTGTTGATTTAGCTACAGTAAACTACTGATAAGGTACCCAAATAAAGCCCATAATTACCAAGAAACAACAAACGTTGACTAAACGGCGTATTTTCCCCCAATTTGTAGCTTTACTTATGTGTTAAACAGGTTGCTTAGCATGTTAATGTAGGTTTACACGATCTTAAAATACTCAGATTAATACAGACTTTGTGGTGAGTAGTAACATACGTTACTTCATGACACTGATACGATGTTGTAAAAATAATTTCTATCATTATTTTGTTCGTGTTAGTAATGGTAGCTAAACGTGTCACCCCGTCTTTGATCGCCGGGGATTTCTATCTTGTCTTCTGTATCTTTGAAGACAGTTCATTTCCGTATCAACGTTTGAGCACGAGAAAAATCCCAACATCATTTCCGTTTTCGGTTTAATGGTTAATTAGCTGGCAGACAGTTAACCGTTTCAATAGCTCTACTGTTTCCTTTCCATAATTAGTTTAGCTACAATAAACTCCTGAAAAGTTACTTATATATATGTGATAATTACCAGACAGAAAACTTAATGTAATGCCATTTTCTGCTAATTTCCTGCTTATTTTACTTACGTTAGCATTACAGATGTTGCTTTGCATGCTAATGTGACTTTTAACAAACTTAAAATACTCAGATAAATACAGACTTTGTGGAGAGTAGTCACATACGTTACTTCATGACAATTATACGATGTTGTAGAAATAATTTCTATCATTATTTTGTTCATTTAAGTAATGATAGCTAGATGTCACCCCGTCTTTGATGTAACTTGATTTAACTCTAGTTCTATGAGTATGTCCGTAGCCCTCTAATGGGCTTCGTTATTGGTTCACCCAATGAGGCTCCTCCTTGGCACCTGGGAAAGATCTTTGCACTCATCGCCCAATCGGGAGGTAGCTACCATGCAGCATCCTCCCTCTATAAAGCCCCAGCACACTTGCTGCTCATCTCCCTTTGAAACCCAGCAACAAACAACTGAGCTTACGGTTAGAGGGCTACGCATGTACTCAAAGAACTGACAAGGACAAGGTGCACAGGTCTCTGTGCACTCAAATCCTGTAGTGACAGGATGTTTTGACCGTCGCCATCTTGGATTTGACCCTCACCATCATTGATTTTTGGAGCCAGAAGTGACCATATTTGGATGAGAGGGTGGAGCTGACCCTAGCGCTAGCTAACTTTTCACATCAAACAATAAAAAAACTTCAGTTTTACAATTTCCTTTACTTCCCCAAAGGGCAGTAAAAGAAGAGATCTGTGGCTTCAGGCCATCCTCAGAGAGGATGAAAATGGTAAACTGTGTGTGTGTGTGTGTGTGTGTGTGTGTGTGTGTGTGTGTGTGTGTGTGTGTGTGTGTGTGTGTGTGTGTGTGTGTGTGTGTGTGTGTGTGTGTGTGTGTGTGTGTGTGTGTGTGTGTGGTCTGTCATAGGCTACTTTCAGGGACAAATTTCAGACTATAGACCAGTTGATTAGGGACGGCTTGTCCAATTGGGGACACGGCTTTTTTTTTTTTGTGGAATTATTGCTATGTTATAGCCTACCTTATAGTTGCAGGGTGCTTGTTAGTTTAGCACTGTAATGTCTGTAATGTCATATTGGACAGACCAAAACAGCAAACTAAATTGTATTAGGATTGAAAAAGTGACAGATGTCAGAAATACGTTACCTGGAGATTCAGTAAGGTATATGTCAGGATATAAAACCTCCAGCCAATGGGTAGGGTCCTTGTCCACTTTGTTGAAGGCAGACTGAAAGGACACAAACAAAATATGAACGTTTAAATCAAACCGCAGTAACATTTACAGATAGACTGGAATGGTCTACCAAGTAAAACAATTTTTAAAAAGATTAATGATTTTAAATATGGTGGGTTAATGAAATATAAAAACTTTACTGATAACACAGGCCCTGAGGTGATAAAACATTTAAAAAGTAAAAATCTCTCAGAGAGCATTTAAGATTTGGTGGTTAATTTCTGTTAACAGACTTTCTGTCAGAGCTGTTGTTTCATGGAGTTATGTAACAACAAAAGAGTGTCCTATGATTTATTGTAATGATGGTGAAACACAGCAACACTTCCTGATGGACTGTTACAGAGCTCAGGAGAACTTAATGATCATTCTCTAGTGGAGGAGATCCAACAGTCCCTGAGATCAGGAAGTCTCTCTACAGATGAACTGTCTCCTGCTTAGTGGTCAGCTCTGGTCTTCATCTGACTGTCATCAAAAGAAGTTTGACCTGAAGAAATACTCTACTTCAGAGGAGGCTCTTTTAGCCTGCTGCCAGGGGTCAAAGCTTCAAATAAAGCTCTGTAAGTGGATTTAAACTTATATTATGAAGAAAACATATTTTGGAAAAGACAGAAAGTTCCCATATCTTGTCACCACTTCTCAAGATTGAGTGGCTGTAAGCTCTCAGAGAGAAGCTGTGCAGTCCTCTAGTCTGAGAGAGCTGGACCTGAGTAACAACAACCTGCAGGATTCAGGAGTGAAGCTGACGTTTGCTGCACTGAAGAGTTCACACTGTACACTGGAAACTCTCAGGTCAGATCAATACATTTAATTATAGTTTTTGTTTATGTTTATGTTATTGAAACCATGAAATTGCTTAGCAAAAACAGAAATTAAGGCACCCCAAACTTCAACTCTATGTATACATTTTACATATCAACATCTACAAAGCCTTCTGCCAAAACATCTGCGATATGACTTATAGTTTTTGAGTTAAGTCAGTTTATTTAGTGTTGTCCTGTGGGCATTCAGCTTTTCTCCTCTTTACTTAATCAGTTAATCTCATTAGATCACAAAAGAGTAGGTCTAACCTACACAGTGATGACTACGATATTGATCCCCTGTAATGAAACAGAAGGCTAAATAGTAGCTAGCTAAATAGAAAGCTAAACAGCTACTCTGATATACATACAAGACGGCCTTTAAACAGAATTATTACTGATGCTTCGTCAGTTCCATGTAACACACACACACAAGTATAACCAGAATATAACATTATTATTTTTTTATTATATTAATATTAATAATCATTGCTGTATTCTGGTTATAATTGTGTATGTGGGACGGGATTAACAAAGTCAAAAGCATTAGTATAATTCTGTTTATCAAGTATATAATATATTGAAAATGTTTTGCACCATAGCCAAAGATTTCCATTTTTCTTGACGAATGACTTCATATTCCAAAATGTTAAGTCATTATAAAGAAACAAAGAACATTGTGTTTGGAGGTTTGAATATGTACTTTAAATGTTCTAACTAAAGGCAGTGGTATGCCTAGATGTTTTTTTCTTACCCCAATGGAGGAACATGATGATCTGATCACCATCAGATTTGTTACTAGGGTGTGGCCTATGTAACATACCAGTGCTTGTGTACTACTATGATTGTTGATCTTGAAGAAGGCCTGAGGGCTGAAATATTATCTGAATATAAGAGAAATGCATATGGAGCCAGAGCTTTTTTCCTACTCTCAAAGATCTCCTTTATACCACACCAAGATTAATAAATATAAATATTAATTATTCAGTAACTCTTCTAAGTATCACATGTTGTTTTAATGGATTGAGATCTAAGACCTAAAGTCTAATGGTGTTGTTGGAAAAAAGAATTTCTGTTCCGAAATGTCACTGAACACATCCTCTTATCTTAAGTGGAAAATGCACTCTTCACAGGAAAGGGGATTTGAGGTTTTCAAATTTGAGAACTTCAGAAGTAACTAGTAAAATTAATTTCCAAAGATTCATTTATTTATTTGATATTTTCCTCCCAAGACGTTCCTGTTCAGTTACAAGAACAGTGTCTGAGTCTGGGTAAGACAGAAAATAACGTTGTTAAATTTATACACGTAATAGAACTGCAGGTCGGACTCGTCAGACTGGTTTATAGTTTCAACGTGACATCAACCAGCACACATGAAGCAAATTCCATTTACTGGTGGGACCTTTAACACACAACCTGCTTTCTACCATGAAGAGGATAGATTACGCATACACACAAGAGGAAAACTCAGGAGTATCATTCACACAGAGGGAGAGGAGACAAGAGATTCAGGCTGAATCTCCTGCAGGATGAAGATCCAGAGGCAAAACGTTTGAGGAGATCAGACAGGTATGATGCGGCATGCCCATTTAGGATTTTACAAGTCATCAGAAGCATCTTAAAGTCTAAAGTCAAATTTTCATGTTACAATAAGATTCTGCCGCATTTTGAACATCTGAAGAGTTTTAGTACTAGTGTGTTGCAGGCCTGAAAACAAACGTTTATCTTTAATGAAATCAAGTGTTTGGGCACATTTTTGTTTTAATAACAATAATTATGTTTACTTTTACTGTCATAGCACAAGTAGTGCTGGTAAAATAATTTGTTGTTAGGTCTACAGGATTTAATTACTAAAACTTAAAGCTGTATGATAAATACCTCTTTTCCAACAACAAGAAAAGGACACATAAAAAATGACCACTGACAACCTTTGATCATGACTTTAAAAAGAGACTAATGTTAGAAAGTGAGCTGGCTATCCAACACTAACAATACCACTTTACAAAACTTCAGCCAACTCTGATCAACAAAGAGATAAATTGGTACAGATATGTCTGTCTGCTCAAACTTTTATTCTTAGTGGAAAATGCAATGTTTTAAGGATAGTTTAGGCATTAAAATGCTTTTTGATAAGATTTCTAGCGAGAAATTTGCATTTTAATTTCATAATCTTTATTCAGTGAATGTATGTGATGTTTAGTTTGTCAGATTTTTTCAGGCTTTCTATTGTTGTTATGGTGGTTGCTATGGACGCTGCTATCAATGAAACCATGTAGTTGCATGTTGTTTGAATCAGTTTTTATGTAGTTATCTATCCTGTTATGTTATTTGTGTTATTTTATGTAACTGATGATATTCTTTCAATAAAAAATGTAGATTTTAGAGCAGCCCAGGGATGAATTGAATTTAAAGTCCAGAATTTGAAGCTTTGTGTTTGGCTGACCAGATTACCCGCCGCCTGGAATTATTTTCCTCACTGTCACCATGTTAAAGTTTTCTTTTATAGATATCTTTAACATTAGATTTAAAATACATTTTAAAAAGTGGATCAAATTGAATATAGACATAGACAGAGCACACCAAGAGCCTGAAAATATTGTCCTCTTTTTATTTATTGAATTAAGCCTTGATTGTGATTAGAGATTCTATTCTGGCTGTAATCATGACAGTAAAGAGACACTCAAAGATTCACACTTGTAGTTTTCCTTGAAGTTAAACATTTCCTCTCATTCTAACAGGAGTCTAGGGGATGATGGCTGTTAGAGAGGAGCTATTGAAGACATTGGAAGAGTTGGGAGATGAAGAATTCAAGAACTTTAAGTGGCATCTAAAGCAGCCGGACCTCCTGGGAGGCTCCTCAGTCATCCCAAAGAGTCAACTGGACAAAGCAGACAGGCCGGACACTGTAGATAAGATAGTACAGGCTTATAACCAACAGTCTGTGGAGGTGCTGAAGAAGACCTTAAAGAAGATCAACAGGAATGATCTAGTGGAGAAATTGCCAAACACCAGCACAGGAGAACACGGTAACTGCTGCTCAGCAGATTAAACTAGTACTAGAACTACTAGCTGAATATCATGTCCTCATTGACAGCATACATGCATGAATTGATCTGTACTTCTCTCCAGAAGTAAGGATGAGCTTAAATGAAAACAGTCAAGTAGGCTTTGATATTTCTTTATAATTTGAGTCATGCAAAAGCATGACCATTTTGTAAATCTTGTTAATATCAGTGAAAAAAAGTCCACCAATCACAGGAGACTCTGATTCTTCAGTGCTATTTTGCTACTCAACAATCTTAAATATCATATATTACATCTAACCTCATGTGTTGCTTTGTCCTACCAAGATGACACATCTGAGATGAGCATGCAGTCCAGTTAAAGCTGAGGCAGGTTGGATCTTTTCCCAATGCTACATAAACTTACGTTTTAAAGAACTGACAATCCCAGGAATGCTGCAATTTTCATGTCTAAAAGAGCTCATGGCTATGGAGATAATGGCCTGTCAACCTGTTTAAAAGGAGCATTAGCCTGACAGTATAAAGTTTAATCCAGTTATTTATTAATTTAAAACAATCTATTCAAGGCTAATTGGTATAAATTCTTAATGCTTTGTTCTGTGTATTTTACAGTATTCTACACAGATGTACCACCACCAAAGCTTCTACATACCATCACATTGTACCAAAAAAGGCTCCAATCTAACCTCCAGGACCGGTTTAAGTGCATTCAAGAAGGGTGGACAACAAAGAAGGATGAGAAGATTCTGGATGATATCTACACAGGACTGTGCATCACAGCCGGGGGAGACGCACACATCACAAGGCAGCTCAGCCAGATCCACGTGGCATCAGGACAGCCTGCAGAACCTCAAATCAACAACATCTTCACACACCCATCTGGAATAAAAAAAAAAATAAGAACAGTGTTGACCAATGGGATTTCAGGAATTGGTAAAACTTTTCTCGTGCACAAATTTGTGTTGGACTGGGCTGAAAAAAGAACCAATCAAGATGTGCATCTTATATTCCCGTTTACATTTAGCAGGCTGAATTCACAAAGGGAAGAAGTGCAAAGTTTTGAACAACTTATTCACACATGTATACCTGAAACTAGGCACATGGAACAGGAGGTTCTTCACAACATCTTCACAATACTACAGACATCAGGAAACACAAACTTTGATAAGAGTCAATATAAACTTCTATTTGTATTGGATGGACTGGATGAGAGCCACCTTCAACTAGACTTCAGTGCCAATGGAAAGTTACCTATTGATGTTACAGAGTCCACCTCAGTGGATGTGCTGCTGACAAACCTCATCAAGGGCAACCTGCTTCCTTCTGCTCGCCTCTGGATAACCACACGACCCACAGCAGCCAATCAAATCCCTCCTGAGTGTGTTGACATGGTGACAGATGTCAGAGGGTTCACTGACCCACAGAAGGAGGAGTACTTCAGGAAGAGATTCAGAGATGAGGAGCAGGCCAGCACAATAATCTCCCACATCAACACATCACGAAGCCTCCACATCATGTGTCACATCCCACTCTTCTGCTGGATCACTGCTACAGTTCTGGAGGATGTGTTGAAAAGCAGAGAGGGAGGAGAGCTGCCCAAGACCCTGACTGAGATGTACACAGAATTCCTGATGATTCAGATAAAACACATGAAAGTAAAGTATGGCAGAGAAAGAAGCATTCAGTACATTAAGACACTTATGAAACTGGCTTTTAAGCAGCTGGAAAAAGGCAGCCTGATCTTCTCTGAAGAAGACCTAAAAGACAGCAGCAGTAAGTCCAATGATGTCTTTGTGTATTCCCAAGTGTTCTCACAGATCTTTAAAGAGGAGCATCAGATGAAGAAGGATGGGAACAAGATATTCACCTTTGTCCATCTGAGCATAGTGGAGTTTCTGGCAGCTCTGTGTGTGGTCCTGTCACCCATCGATAGCAACAAAAACAGTTCTTCCCAAAGTCCAACAATGGTTTGCAGCCAAACACATCTACCAGAGATCCACACGATTGCTATTGACAAGGCTGTACAGAGTCCAGATGGACACCTGGACTTGTTCCTCCGCTTCCTCCTGGGTCATTCACTGCAGACCAATCAGACTCTGCACCGTGGTCTGCTGACACAGACAGGAAGTAGCTCACAGACCAACCAGCTAATAGTAAACTATATGAAGAAGAAGATCAGGGAGAATCCATCTCCAGAAAGAAGCATCAATCTGTTCCACTGTCTGAATGAACGGAATGATCATTCTCTAGTGGAGGAGATCCAACAGTCCCTGAGATCAGGAAGTCTCTCCATAGATGAACTGTCTCCTGCTCAGTGGTCAGCTCTGGTCTTCATCTTACTGTCATCAGAAAAAGGCCTGGATGTGTTTGCCCTGAAGGATTACTCTGCTTCAGAGGAGGCTCTTCTGAGGCTGCTGCCAGTGGTCAAAGCTTCAAATAATGCTCTGTAAGTGGACTGAAACTTATATTATGAAGAAATCATATTTGGCAAAAAGACAGAAAAAAATGTATTAAGTTCCCATATCTTGCCTCCTCTTATTCTCCAGGCTGAGTGGCTGTAACCTCTCAGAGAGAAGCTGTGCAGTTCTGTCCACAGTTCTCAGCTCCCAGTCCTCTAGTCTGAGAGAGTTGGACCTGAGTAACAACAACCTGCAGGATTCAGGAGTGGAGCTGCTGTCTGCTGGACTTGAGAGTCCACAATGTACACTGGAAACTCTCAGGTTAGAACTTAGCTGTCTATAAAATATGACGTTTAAATTTGCAGTGCGGAACTTTTATATATAAATGAACATCTGTTACATTCAAGCCCTTGCCAAAGTTCACACAATGCTGATTAAGCCTATCCCTGCAAGATAAATCTCTCTGTATTTCACAGTATACAGAGTTTTTAATTTGGTGTCAGGTTTGACATTCCTGTGATGGCTGGATGAATGCATACTGCACATGCTCTGTGGGAAGAGCATGCGCACTACAGACTTCCGCTGTCCGTGGCTAACTTCCGGTTAGCTCTCTGCTAACTTGAATGGGAATAAAATTATTTAATCATGCGCCTCTTCTGGACTTTCCAAATGTTATTGGACCAAATGGATCAAATTCTGATAGTGAAACAAATTATTTCATTCTGGGGTTGTGTGATGCTCAAAACAATTTATCCACCATTTTACAGCCGCAATAGTAGCGATGGAGTAGGCTATGGTGGAGCCTATGACGTAAACATGTGTTGACAGTTTTTGTAATTACTCTTACTGCCAGAAGGGGGAGACAAAACTCCTCCACTCCAGCTTTAAAGTTCAACACTTGCATTTGAGTTCACTAGTAATTATCAGTTTTGCCTCACACATCAATATGAATGCGATGCCTGCTTAAATGGGTGGATCTATCCAAGTAAAATTTTTATACATTCACCTCACTCTTCAAGGTTGAGTGGCTGTGACCTCTCAGAGAGAAGCTGTGCAGCTCTGTCCTCAGTTCTCAGCTCCCAGTCCTCTAGTCTGAGAGAGCTGGACCTGAGTAACAACAACCTGCAGGATTCAGGAAAGAAGCTGCTGTCTGCTGGACTAGAGAGTCCACACTGTACACTGGAAACTCTCAGGTCAGGATTCAAATGTTTATAAAATGTGACTTTTAAAGTTAAACTGGTCTTTGTGTTTTTATTGTTATTTTATGGCTTTTGCTATTTTAAATGTACAGCACATTGGCCAAGTATTATTTTTAAATGTGCTTTATTAATAAATTTGACTTGACTTGAAAGTTCCACTGGAATTTGAGTTCACAAGTAATTATCAGTAGAGTGGAAATTAAATCTTATACTTTAAAAACAATGTTTTTGCCTCACACATCAACATGAAAGCAGAGCCCTATTAAACAAATTTATTTATTTTTCAAGTAAAGATTTAATACATTTACCTCACTGTTCAAGGTTGACTGGCTGTAAGCTCTCAGAGAGAAGCTGTGCAGTTCTGTCCTCAGTTGTCAGCTCCCAGTCCTCTAGTCTGAGAGAGCTGGACCTGAGTAACAACAACTTGCGGGATTTAGGAGTGGAGCTGTTGTCTGCTGGACTGAAGAGTCCACACTGTACATTGGAAACTCTCAGGTTAGAGTTCAACTGTTTTTAAAGTGTGACTTTTTAAAGTTCAACACTGGCATTTGAGTTTACTAGTAATTATCAGTAGAGTGGAAATTAAATCTTATACCTTAAAAACAATGTTTCTGCTCCACAAATCAACATGAAAGCAGTGCCCTGTTAAACAAATGTATTTATTTTTTAAGTAAAGATTTTATGAATTTACCTCACTGTTCAAGGTTAAATGACTGCAACCTGTCACAGAGGAGCTGTGAAGTTCTATCCACAGTTCTCAGCTCCCAGTCCTCTAGTCTGAGAGAGCTGGACCTGAGTAACAACAACCTGACGATTTCAGGAGTGAAGCTGCTGTCTGCTGCACTAAAGAGTCCACACTGTACTCTGGAAACTCTCAGGTCACATCAATACATTTAATTATATGTTAATATAATTCATATTTCAACCTTATGTATACATCCTGTATACATCTACAAACCCTTCTACAAAACTCCTGCAATATGACTTATAGTTCTTGAGTTAAGTCTGCTTATTGAGCATTTTTTGTGGGCATTCAGCTCTTCTGTCTCTTTACCTAATCAGATAATTCCATTAGATCACAAAAAGTAGGTCCAACCTACACAGTGATGACAAGGATATTGATCTCCTGTAATGAAACAGAAGGCTAAATGGTAAACTGAATCACGTTGTATTAAGATTAAAGGTTAGTGGCACCAGCTATTTATCTTTTCATATTCACACAACAATAGTGGATGGAAACAAGCATTTACAGCATTGTCTATTGAGCTTTTTCTTGATATTTGGTTCAAATTTGTACTATATTTGGATGGAAACTTAACTAATGTCCTGGAATTTGCTCTGCAAAAGTTACTGGAAGCTAGCGGTCTGCTTATCTGTACTGTTGGGAATGTTTTGACCAACGCTGACAAAAGCAAACAGCTACTCTGAGACACATATAAGACAGCCTTAATACATTAAACAGAATTATTACTGATGCTTTTGGCTTTGTCAGTCCCATGTAACACATACACAAGTATAACCAGAATACAACTTAAAAAAAACTATTAATAATAATAATCATTGCTGTATTCTGGTTATAATTGTGTATGTGGAATGGGATAGACAAAACTAAAAGCATTAGTAATAATTCTGCTTATCAAGTATACAATATATTGAAAATGTTTTAGCACCATAGCCAAAGATTTCACTTTTTCTTGACAAATGACTTCATTTTCCAAAATGTGAATTCATTAAAAAGAAACTCAGTACTTGGTGTTTGGAGGTTTGAATATGTACTTTAAATGTTCTAACTAAAGGCAGTGGTATGTTACACAGCAGAAGATCCTGTTCAATTGAAACCTTAATTTACTGTAATCTGACTCCACCTCTGTCCTCACAGTCAAAACCAGAGCTCACATTTAGGCTAAAATCCCCATATGTGGCTATTTGGTTTGATTTGATTTTATTCATATTGTACAATCACAGATGGCACAGCTGCAGTATTTATACTCCACTGTACTATTATTAATTTATGAAACCAGCCACTACTCTAGGCATGTATGTGAAAAATGATTAGAAATTAATTTAATTTGTCAGTTAAGTATTGATGACAAAGGGCATGTTGATTGAATCTCTACTTTTTCTACAGGACTTATAACACAAATTTTGAGGAAATCATCTCCAAAAGTACTCTGATTTCTTCAGGACCTACTGCTGTCTACCAGCTGAGACCAAAGGAAGAGAAGTTTGGAAATCTGACAAGAAAGACTGTTGGTGAGAAAAACCTGAACAAGACAAACAAAACCATCTTACTTGTAGGTGAAACAGGAGCAGGAAAATCTACTCTGATCAATGCTCTGTTCAACTACACCGTGGGAGTGAAGTTTGAGGACGAAATCTGGTTTGAGATTGTAGAAGACGAGAACAGCAGTGAATGTGAAACTCAGACATCAGATGTGATCGTGTACGAGTTCTTTGACATTAATGATAAAACTCTGCCCTACTCTCTGACCATCATTGATACTCCTGGATACGGAGACACCAGAGGGATTGAACAAGATGTCATCATCAGTCAGAGATTATTTGACTTGTTCAGCTCAGAAGATGGAGTTCATGAACTTTCTGCAGTGGGTCTGGTGCTGAAGGCGACTGAGAATCGAGTGAGTGACCGACTGAAGTACGTCTTTGATTCAGTGACGTCTCTGTTTGGAAAAGATCTGGAGGAAAACATTGTCGCTCTCATCACACACTCTAATGGACAAACACCTAAAAATGCTCTGAAAGCTCTCGAAGCTGCAAACATTAAATGTGCCAAAAATGAGAAGAATCAGCCAGTTCACTTCCTGTTTGATAACCGCCAGAATGAAGACTGGACAGAAGAAGATGAGTTTGCTTTGGAGTATGCATGGAAGGTAACAAAGAGAGGAATGGATCGATTCACAGACTTCCTGGAAAAATCTAAACCTCAACAGTTAAAGATGACTGTTGAAGTGTTGAACACACGCATCAGAATAACAGCCTGCATCAACAACCTGCAGGAAAGAATCCAGCTGATTGATCTAAAACAGAACAAGATCCAACAGACTGAAGAAGCTCTGAAGAAATATGAACAAGAGATGAAGAAGAATAACGAGTTCACGACCAGCACATTTAAAATGATCCGTGAAGATCTGAAACAGAAGTATAAAAAAAATAAAACAGAAAGTGAGAAGATAATGAACATTTTGGGAAATCTTCAAACAGAGATGAAAGAACTGAAAGCAGAGAAGATAAAGTTGCTGGATGAGGCCTACCAACATGTTGTCAGACTGGAGCAGATCGCCCTGAATGTTAACTCACTGTCCACTCATGTCCACTTGGACTTCCTGATTGAGAAGATGAAGGAGAGAAGAGACACAAGGAAGGTCAAGAAATTGGAAAAGATTAAAAGTCGAGTGGGTGAAAGAACGGGAGCAGAACTGCTATGTGTTTATGTTTGGTAAATTAACTAAAAGAAAGTAAGATGTCTGATCATTAGAGCACAAAGTATATAACATATACAAACGTGACATAAATCAAAGGTATTTGCTGTCATTACTGATAAATGTTCTTTTCCTGTTTTTATTGTAATTTTTTATGGTTTTGCATTTATGAATTTATTTCTGTTTTTGTTCTGGATACATTTTTCTTTGGTTGTGTGGAAAATAAAATATTGACTTTTTAGACAGTTATCAATCTCTAAATGAGCCTGCACTGAAGATACAACCAAACACTATTCATCTTAAAAATTTCACTTTTTACATTTGTTTTCTTTTATGTGTTTTACAATCAGTGCTTGTTGTGAACTGGTTCATCTAACAGTCAAAGCAGAGTAGCATAAAGTATATTTGATTAGTAGTTCTAGTTTAAAGTTTCTTCATGTGAGTTTGTGTTGTACACTTTGAAATGATCTGTTAAATATATTTTACATTATTTAGGCCAATAGGAGAACTCCATTTAATGTGTATTTTATTTTATTTAGAAACCTTCTTGTTCTTACATTAACTGACTTGGCTCCATATTAAATCACATTCTGACCGATTGACTGGATGAAATAAAGTCAGTAAATCATTAAATCCTCCCAGTTTGCTCAAAGAGTCTTCACTGGATCTTCTAGTGTAGCTTTTTCGTTAAATCTGTTTTAAAGTGTCCAAACTGCCAACATCACATCTCATAATTTATAATCCAAGTATCCTGAAGTATTCAGTGTGTGATGAACTGTCAGATAACTGTTGTAGGTTTCTGTAGTGACCACTAGATAAGCAGCACTGCAGAACTGATGAGAGACTGTTGGACTGAAGAGAAGCTGAAAGGACTGAACTGTTGGAAGAAGACTGACAAACACGTTAAAAATGAACCATTTCCAGCTTCTGTCTGCACTTTATACAGTACAGCAGTCAAACAGTAACTCTGTTTACACGTAACTAGTACTCAGCTATTAACGTTACCTTAGACACCACTAAGAAGGCTAATAATGAATTCCAAATTTCCACATTTTAAAATCATATTTAATCACATTATTAATTTTGCTGCAATTAAAAAACAACTTGGAAGTGGTAGGAACTATTAAAAACACCCAGTGAGAGACCGGAACTCGTGTCGGACCACTTCCTGTCCTATGTGAGGTCACAATGTTCGCTCTGAGACGGTTACAGCGGATAAAGGCTGTTTTTTCACAACATGGAAACACAAGTAAGACGCTTTAACGTCAATTTAAACATGTAATAGAGTTTATTTAGTGTAAGAGACTGTTTTTAAAATAAATGAAATCCAGTGTTTTCCGTTAAACTACAGATTGTGATGCTAATGCTAACGTTAGCCAGCAGATGTTATGAAAATATAATTTTCTCTGCAGGTTTAAGAAGTTTGACCTCTTCAAATGTAGAACAACAGAAAGATGAAATGGTGGGTGTTGCATACTTTTAGTGATAATATTTATAATTACAGAAATATTTCAGTAACAACAGTTTTAGAGCAATAACAATATTATTTTCTCCTCATCTGTAAGCTGGTAAAGATTGAAAACCCGTACAAAGAACAACAGAAAGGATGCATTCTCTGCAGTGTCACAGTGGACTTCAAAAATATTCAGGTGAGTAAAGTAGAGCTGCAACTAACGACTATTTTCATTATTGATTAATCTGTCGACTATTAACTCGATTAATTGATTAGTTTGTTCTACAAAATGTCAGAAAATGGTGAAAAATGTGGATCAGTATTTCTCAAAGCCCAAGCTGACATCTTCAAATGTCTTGTTTTGTCCACAACACAAAGATATTAAGTTTACTGTCACAGAGACTAAAGAAACCAGAAAATATTCACATTTCAGAAGCTGGAATCAGAGAATTAGGACATTTTTCTTAATGAATGACTCCAAACGGCTTCATTAATAGTTGGTAACTAATTAATAAATCGATTAGTCCTTGCAGCTTTAGACAGTTAGTGCTCTCGTCTCCACCAGGTGACAATCAGATTCCCCAAGTCAACAAAACCAGGTTAGAGCTGCAACTAAAAAATATTTTCATTATCGATTATTCTGTTGAGTATTTCCTTGATTCATTTGATCTATAAAATGTCAGAAAATAATGAAAAAAATAATAATTCCCCAGAGTCAAAGGTGACGTCTTGTTTTGTCTGATCAACATATATTGATATTATATGATATTTACTTTACTATCACATTTGACAAAGATTAATAATCAAAAAGTTTGAGAAGTTGAAGAAGACATCTGCTGGTAAACTCTCGATATTGCATTTGTATGGTTGGATTAAAGCAATGATAAAAGAGTGAATCAGAACACAAGTGGTCTTACTGCAGTGTTTGGATTATTGTTATTTTGTTCAGTAAGATCTATATCATTAAAAACTGATCACTTTCAATCAGTCTGCAGCTCTGCAGTGTTTTCAACCTGTTACAGGTGATCAGGATCTTACTGGAGGCCTGTGAACAGAGAATTACATATTAGCTTCAGATAAACTTTGAAATCCATGTTTGCACAGAAGGAGGACTGTGGATTTTGTCCCCCATCACTTCCATTGTAAGTGCATTATGAAGGGATCTTCTAATGGTCAGTATGAACAGGAGGAATGATTACAGCAAGAAAAACAGGTTTCACTCTTCATTTGGGCTCCTGACTGTTGGTTTAAGACAGAGTTTAAGTTTTAAGACTTGATATTTAAAATTAAATTGTGAACCCGTCCTTTTAAGTGTGCTTCAAAATTTAAATTACTGTCAGCAGTACTGAGTTTCGTCTAGATTTGTAGCCACAGATGTTAAGAGAATCTGCAGACGTGAAATGAAGTTCTCTCTTTTCCCGCTAACCAAAATCTGTTTTAACCTTTGAGTCGTCCCATCACTGACTTCTGAAATACAACTTACAAGATTGTCGACACGTCTCAGATCATCAGATCAGACAGAGACGCTGGTGTAGAGTTTGGTGTCATCTTGTGGACCAATTAGAGCTGCAACGATTAATCTATTAGCTAGTCGACAAAAAAATAATCAGCAACTATTGACAATCAAATCATTTTAAATGCAAAATATTCACTGCTGTGAAGATTTGAAGCTTCTATTTGTTGTACATGATAGTAAACTGAATATCTGAGTTTTGAACTGTTGGTCAGACAAAACGTTTGAACGCATCACTTTGGGCTTTAAGAAATTATAAAGAACATTTTTCACTATTTTCTGACATTTTAAAGACAAAATGATTAATCAAGAAAATCATCAGGTGTTGTGACTGATACAAGAAGGTAAATGAGTATTTCACCGACACCTGTGGCACGTGTACTGATGTTAAACTCCTGTATAAGTCATTGTTGGTTATAAAAAGTAATCAGAGTGTATTTAGTGTTAACTGTCTTCTGTCCCTGTCACAGCTTCTGTCCCAGTTCATCTCACCTCACACGGGCAGAATTTATGGCCGACACATCACAGGTGAGCAGCTGGACGACATTAAACAACCATTTTCATTTCATAATGCTGCTTTTCATGCTGTTTGTCAATAGAGCTGCAAAGAGTCAAATAATTATTCAGCTGATGGAAAGAAAATTAATCAGCAGCTATTTTGACAATCAATCATAGTCCTCATTGTCACTGAAAACACAGGACTGTTAATTTACACTTAATGCAGTTTTTTTGTTTTTTGTTTTGGGTTTGCAGGTTATTTAAGTTATATAAGTTGTATATTGTCTGTTATTAATAATTGTTATCAATTAAAATATACTAGAGCTGAAACAATTAGTTAATTAAGTGAATTGGCAGAAAAATGATGATTTTTGTAAATTTTGATAATCAATTAATTTTGAACTGAATTAAAAATTCCTGTATTTCCTGGTTTCAGCTTCTAAAATGTTCTTTTTCTTTTCTCTGTTTTGTATCACTGCAAACTGAATATTTCTGGGTTTTGCACGGTTGGTCGAACAAAACAAGACATTTAACATCATTAAATAATTTTATAGTAATTTATCAATCAAGAGCAAAATAATCGTCCGATTAATCAATTATGAAAATAATTATCTGAAACAGGGATGTGATTGGTTGGTTCAGTTTGACTGAAAGTGCAGCCAATCACACAACTATTTCAGTAGTTTTAAACATTTATTAATTATTTCAATTTCATGACTTTACATTTTGTATATTTATTTATTCATAGGATTCATTGATTTCATCATGTTTCATGTAATAATTTTAATATTGAACACTTCAGGTCTCCATACTGGTCAGCAGTGTGTCGGTAATTTGTGAAACAGCAGCACAAAATAAAAACTTGTTTCATTCTTCTTTATTTTGTTTTGCAGGCCTGTGTGGGAGAAAACAAAAGGAAGTCTCTAAAGCTATAAAGAAAGCTCAGTCGATGGGTACGTTTGCTTAATATCATTCCTCACAGTGATGTGTACAGCAGGTTAAATTAACATAAGTTTTATGACGTGACAAACCCACTGAGAATGATCAATTCTGCAGCTCTACAGAGATTTTCAGCCTCTTCTAGCTTCTAGTTTTGTGGTAGATTTCCTGTCTGGTTCAGTTTCAGCTGTTTTCTGATACACAAACTGTACACGACCTGCTCAGCAGACACACAAAGTTAGAGACTAGCTGCTGAACATAGTGGAGCATTTAGCAGCTAAAGAGCCAGATATTTCCCTCAGGAGTTGGTAGAGAGCAGAAACAGCTAACAGAGAGTGAATATTGGACTTACATTCACCAGGTGGACAGAAACACGACTCCTAATGAATGATAATGTTGCTCTGTGTCTGCTTCTTGTTCATGTTAGCCACAACTACTTTATAAGCTGATAATAAGTCAGATGTTTGTGTTTACAGTTTGTTTCTGCTGCCCTCTCATATTAAATCTCATATTAATCATTTTGGTAACATTTGAGCTGTTTTAAAGCACAATCTACATGTAAGAATGTAAACTGAAAATATAAAGATTAGACCCCTGAAGAACCCCACCACTCATCATAACTGGTAATATGTTGTTTCCAGCTGGTTGTGGAGCATAAAAAAGTCACATAATACAGCTTCAAATTTTTTGCACAACCTTGTGTGTCTGGTGCAGCTGTAGCCAGGAGAAGAAGTCCATTATACCTGGTAAAGCATGGGTCGTGGCTCTTTATCAGAACATGAGCTTCCTGTTTTAGAAAAGTAAACTTCTTGTGATGACAGGAAGTTACACACTCTTATCAAACAATCTTAACAAACTCCCCCAACAGCAGAATGTGACTGTTAATGAACTACAAGCTGCTTTTCTTTCATTATGAATGTTTCTCCGTTCAGGTTTCATGTCAGTGACCCACAAGCATCCGCAGTTTATGAAGGACCCCAACATCTGCCGCGTCAGACGTCTGGATTAGTGGATCAGTGTGTAACTTGTCTCCTGTGTTGAAGCTGTAATAATTATTTGTTAATTAAAGCCTCTGAGTTCAGAGCTGCGTGGCTGCTGTCAGTTTGTAAAGTGTGTTTCATTCACCTTCAGTTTTACACAAAGAAAGAAAAAAGTGCTGTTAAGCTGTAAACATTCTATTGATTAGCTAATCATTACAGCTCTTCTGTAAAGCCTCAAAATGTTTAGTTTTTAAAATGTATGTAAATAAACAGGTATTAGTTAGAAATGAGTTCAGTATTAGATGTAATCTTGTCTTTCTGAAGCCTGGTTTTTTAGTAGTATTTTTTTTATTCAGTCACAATACAGTATAAACAGTATACAATGTAATATACAATTAGTATAAACAGTCTAGACAAAGTCAACAGTCTATGTATTAAGTAGTGACTGAAAAGGCAGAAGCATAATGCTTATATATGCCTGTCCTACTTTATCAATTTAAGCTACCCTACAGAAATAAATAATTAAAAAAAAACTTTTACACTTATAACCCTGAAAAATAGCTTTATAAACCAAAGAGAGTTACACATTCTTAAATTTATATTATATTAGCACTATTCCATAATTTAATCCCAACAATAGAAATAAATCTCTTTTTAGCTTTCTGTACAGTAAACTTACAAATATCTCAAATCATATTTACACTCCTTTACTGAAAAAACCTTTTGTACGCAGTCTGGGAGTGACTTTGTTTTATTTGCATTATTTTATAATAAACCTAATCATTAAATTTCATATCATGGGATTTTATAAACAGTGGATTAATGTGATCATAGTAACCGGCCTTATTAATAATACATGTGGCTCGTTTTTGTATTAAAACTTTTGAATTTATAGTCGTTTTAAAGGTCGATCCCCACAATTTCACACAGTAAGATACGCAAGGAAGAAGTGAGCAATAAATTATATACAAGGCCTCATAATTAATCTACATTTATACAGGATTGCTATTGACTTTGAAATCTTTCCTTTAATATAGTCAATATGTTGTTTCCATGTTAATTTATGATCAATTGCTATGATCAACCCCTACGAATTTTGTTCCCGACCTGATGAACCTTCACAAGGGGATAAAAGATGATTATTGAGGTAGAAAAGTTTCACAAAGTAAAGTTTGTTTTCCTCAAATCTTAGTTTGAAAAAAAACATTTTTTCTGGTGAAACACTTCAGTCTGTTTAGTTTGTCTGACCTCTAAAATCATTCCAACAAAACAATAATAAAAAGCAAAATCACTGTTCAGTTGTTGAGCTCATAGATACGCAGCCTGAGACCAGAGGTCACGACTCCACAGTAAATCCCAATTTTCCTGATAGTTTTTTGATAAGGACGGTAAAGGTCCATCAGAAATGATCAAAAACATACCAACAGTTTGTAAACAGATGTGATGATTTAAATGATTGACGTTAGTTTGTAAATTTACTCTAATTTAGAATTCATTTTATATCTGAAAATAAATTCATATACAGGCGTTCTGGTCATGAACCAGCTGACTGAATAAACCTGAACTTTAGCAGGTTTGGGTCTAAAGACGTGTTGCTATGACAACAGCTCCAGATCAATTTTAAACAGTCTATTACTGAACAAATGACTGTAACACATTTTGTAAACAAATGATCTTTATCAGTAAACATTCTTCAAACAAGGATATGCTTCCTCTGAGTCACTGTTTATTTTAATTTATGTGATCGGATTTAAAAACAAGATGGAGTTTGGTTTCCATCAATAATAAACGTATTAATAAGCAGCACCGTATTTTCCAGAGTTCCACATCAGGATCTGCTTTTCCTGCGTTTCCTCTCCCTCCCCAGCGGCGTTTCTTTCAACCTTTTCCGAGAGTTAGTCGTGCTGCCGGGATGCAGCAGGGAGAGTGTTTCCTGAGCCGCCGGTGTTTCAGGGTCGATCGGCGCGGTTGTCGGCTCGGTGCCGCAGGAGACGTCCGGCACAGGAAACGCCTCGAGGGTTAAAGTCTGAGTGTGGAAGAGAGGCGAGCAGGCGAACAGAGCTCTGACGGCGTCGTGCAGCCGGAGGTTTTTCTTCTGCTCAGCTGGACGAGAATCTGCGTCTGAAGACAGAAAACATGTTTAAAAGATCAGGATTTAATTATGACTGATGTTACTGTATTTTTCATTGTGTTCTGTACTGAAACAATTAGTTGATTAGACGAACAGAATAAAAATAATCAGCAAGTATTTTAATAATCAATTAATAGCATCTGATTTTTCAAGCAAAAAACACCAAAAATCAGGTTTCAACTTTTCAAATGTGATGATTTTCTGCTTTATGTGATTATAAACTGAATATCTTTGGGTTTAGGATATTTGAACAAGTTATCTTGGGCTCTGATAATCAATGGACAGTTTGTCATTACCTTTTGACATTTCATAGACTAAACAATTAATCAATTAATTGAAAAATTAATTGGTAGATTTGAAAAAGAACAAATTGTTAATTGCAGCCCGAGTTCTGTGATGTTTTCATGATTTCTACACTTTATTTGTTGCCATACGATTATTTATTATGAGCACATTTTAAATATTCTGTATAGTTTGTAACTTTCTCTCCTTTAATGTTTAATAACTTAATAATAAGATTAACAACAGTAAATTAAAATCCTGCTTAACGAAACTGTTTTATTTGAGACTTCTACAAGATGACTGAAATGATTCACTTTAAGGTCAAATAAAGAATTGCAGAATATAAAAATGACACTGGGCACAGAACCACTTCCATACAATTCATAGATGATGAATTTGCTTTTTAGTTTTACAGAAACAGAAAATAGACTCGGTTTAGTTAAACCAATTAAAATTAACGGTATTGAAATGCAACAGTTCATTATTAATGCAGACTGACCATTTAATGTCTTATAGCCACGTGTGTTTACTGGTGCAGTGGCATTAAGAGTCACCTAGAATTTCACTCTGAAAGACAATTATTAATAATTCTCTAAATAAAAACAGAAATGCACGTCTTCATGTACAATAGATCATTACATGGTGGACAGTAGAGTCGGTTTGTGTATCTGTAAATCTGTCGGATTGTACTCGTCTAAATCTGAGGGTTTGTTTGTAACCTGGGCAGGAGGTTGTCAGTCTGTATACACACAGAGAAGAAATGGATAAATCAGATTCTCTGTGTAGAAATGAGTGTGCACATGGTTTAAGCACAACTGTGTGTACAGAAACCCTCCTGTTCGCTGGAGAAACTGTGGAAACCAAAATGCAAACCATTACCATGTTTACTGGGATTAACGATTAGTGGAGGACACACAAAGCCCTACAAGATATTTTTAAATGTGAACTGCCCCAAGAGAGTAAGAACATATATTTTGTATTTACCTCAAGAATGGTTGAAAAGAGATAAATATTTAATGAATAAACTGCTGCTGGCTGTTAAAAAGACTCTTAACAGGAAATCACAGGAGAGCCCAACTTTAAATGCACGGAGGGAAATTACAGTCGACATTTACAAAATGGAGAATATAAACAGCATTTGTTAATTATAAATAGGTTAATTATGTAACACACATAGGCCTGAATTTATTTTCACAAATCAATGATGTAAAGAAAAGATCTCTCCATAATTATAGTTTTTTTGTGTGTGTGTTCTTCTGAAAAGTATTATTTTGAGATTTGGGACAAACATGAATATTATTATACATAAAGTATCTGAAATACATCTTATAGAAATGTTTATTTAATATTGAATGTCAATAAAAAATAAACAAAAAAAGACTCGTCACAAGTAAACAGTATTTGATAAAATGATTTCTGCTGAATCAAAGTTGTGTCTGTGACAGACATGATAACACTGCAGGCTAACAGCAGGTCACACTGGATCCTGTCTCTAATAGGGATGGAAATTAAGATTAAGATTTTTATTGATACCAATGGGATTATTGATTCTGCTTATTGGTCTGATTTTTTTTAATCAATCCCTTATTGATTCCTGATAAATTTCTATGTGGAAAAAAAGGCCTACACAGGTTTTCAGCATCAAGCCAACGGTTTTATTATCTCTGAGTGTGAACACAGTGTAGAAGCAGAGTAGCATGTGACCACTGTTTAACTGCTGTTTACATTTGTACAACAGTCGTTTTTATTTAGCTTTTCTTAGTCAAAGAACAAACCTGCCGTAGCGCTCATGATTAAAGTGTCAAATACATGGAATTACTGGAATTTAAGCCTGTGTAGAAAGATGTTTCAGCCGATGTTTCCACCCTTACACACTTTGGACCGTTTCTTCCTCTCCAACACGACTCCTTGTTGTTGCAAGTTTCCAGCAGCATAGACGCATGAGTTTGATGCCATTATTTTGCAATGGGTCAGAAAAACATGCCGGCATCAATAAAAGGAATTGATAAGCTCGGAGGCATATGACTCTGATGGATCTGATATTTTGGAACCAGTTCTCAACTGGAACCGGTTCTTGATTCCCATTCCTAGTCTCTAACACTTCTCATTCCACTAAATTAATCTACTGAGTGAAACTGTGACACGTGCAGACGACAGCGTACCTTTATCTGCTCCGCTCCGCTTCTTCTCACTGACTCTTTTCCTGAGAGCTGAAACGTCTCCCAGCAGAGTTTCAACCAGCCGTTCGCTCTCCTCCACGTCGCTGCACGCTTTCTGTCCCACGACAAACAGAAAGAATGAGTGTGTGACGCAGCAGGAAGTTAAAATCAACTCTTAAAACAAACAAACTGCTCTGCTGCTCACCTGCAGCTCCGACTGCAGAGAATCGTTCATTTTGTTCATTTCATTTACTTCTCTCAGAAACCCGTTGGAGGAGAAGAACTTTGACCTTTAACAGGAGAAGAAAGAAGTTACAGAAGCGAGCACAGATACATGATATATTTATTGATCATATATATACAGTGTGATAAAATGGTGTAAGTGAGCAGGATGTTACCCGTGTTTCTTCATAGTGAGGTTGTAACCCACAGCTGAACACGGAGCGGACACCTTCCAGTACGCCAGCTGCTCCAGTAAACCCAGATTGTTGACCAACACAGGAACATTGACGAACCGCCTCCACACGATAACAAATACAAAATCATTACCGACGACATGAGAGCAGAGAGAGAGCACAAACATGGATAATAACAGCTTTTATACACTGATAGTGTGGACAGTGGAGAAAGATAAACTGATTCTTAGTATTTTGATAAATCACTTAATCGTTTTGAGTCTTTTTTTTAAGAAAAAAAAATCCAAATTCTCTGATTCCAGCTTCTTAAATGTGAATATTTTCTGGTTTCTTTAGTCTCTGTGACAGCATTTTCACCATTTTCTGACATTTTATTTACCAAATGACTAATTGATTAACTGAGAAAATAATTGACAGGTTAATCGGAAGTGAAAATAATTGTTTGTTGCAGCCCTACATTTTACCACTGTCTAATACAAACAGAAACTGTCAGAGTACTTAAACACATCACCATTTCTACATTGCAGCTGAGTGTGGTAACAACTTCTTTGCAATATTTTTTTTTTTACAAATATCCGTTTCCACTTTATATGTGCAAGAGAGGACAGAGAAACTCTTCTGTTCAAACTGATGTTAAATGATGGTTTCACAATTTTACAAGTCTGTCTTAAACCAACAGTCAGGAGCCCAAATGAAGAGTGAAACCTGTTTTTCTTGCTGTAATCATTCCTCCTGTTCATACTGACCATTAGAAGATCCCTTCATAATGCACTTACAATGGAAGTGATGGGGGACAAAATCCACAGTCCTCCTTCTGTGCAAACATGGATTTCAAAGTTTATCTGAAGCTAATATGAAGCTTCAGCGTCCAAATGAGTCAAATCAAGTAGATATCTTTCAACGTTACAGTCTTTTTAGTGCCAAAGTCCCTCTTTTTGTTACTATACTTCCACCGCAGCTCAACAGGGAAACACTGTCCGAGGAAACACAAAGAGGGAATTTGATGCTAAAAAGACTGTAAATGTGGCAGATACCCACTTGATATGACTAACTCAGACTGCTGACTTTAGCGTGTTTATTTAGTCGCCACAGATTTCTTTGAGTCACCTGCTGCGTGAGATGAATGCAGCGTACTCCATCCTATGAGTCGAGCCCGGAGATGTTAACTTGCTGGGCGTCAGCAGCAGAAAGATCATGTGAGGGTTGGACAGCGCGCTCTTCAGCTTCTCATGGACGATTCTTTCTCTGAACGTCATCTGTTGATCTGTGTTCCTTCGCTGTCGGTACCAGCCGATCACACTCTCCTCCAGCATCAAACACAAAACAGCTCGATCAACATTGAGTCTATAAATACAGAGTTTCTTACAGTCTGTCCACTGACTTACCTGCTTATTGTCTGCCAGGATCTTCTTTAATGTATCCACGTTCACCTCACCTACACTGTTATAAAAGCTGCATACACACAGATCAAGATGTAATACAAATTAAAAAATGCTGCAGTCGTTAACTATAAGACAAAAATATGCACATTTAAAAATGTTAAATGCTCATGTTAAATTGTATCCTGTACTCACTTGTTCAGTTTGTGGCAGGCTATGTGCTTCTGGATATCTGTTAAAGAAATAAAGATGTATTATGTAGTGTCAGATACATCAGTGTTAAAGTACTCCATTAGAAGTAAAAGTCCTGCATGAAAAATAAGTAGTATCAGCTCGATGTAGTTAAAGTATTGCAGTAAAAGTAGTGGTTTGGTCCCTCTGACCAGTTAGCTAGTTTAGTGCAGTGGTTCCCAACCTAGGGGTGGGGCCCCTCCAAAGGGTCAGCAGATAAATCTGAGGGGTCGTGAGATGATTAATGGGAGAGGAAAGAAGAAAAAACAAAGTTCTGATACACAAATCTGTTTTCACTTTTTGGACCTTTTCTCTCATCTCTGACCTTAACCCTGAAAAAAAAAGTCACAAGTTCATCTAAATTAAAACAGACCTCTTCTCCAGTACACCACCCGTTATTCACCCAATTCTGCTTCTGTCTCCCTTATGTGGCATTCATGCGGTGTCGGAATAGTCGGAAAAATGAGTTCCTGACTGGGAAAATTCACATGAACGGCCCTTAAGTTGGAGAAAATTTTGGTACACGACTTGCTGAAAGTTGATGTCATATATGCAGAAACACGGCAGATGAAAGAAAATGTTTGGCTGATGGTAAGAAACTATTTTACTAATTCACATATTGCATATCAATTCATTTGCTAACATGTAATTTGTAATATGGTATTAGGTTGTAACTGTTAGTTGCTGTCCATGTAGACTGACCTAGAGCAGTTAGAAAAGTTATTTATTAGCATTAACCCTGATAACAAGTCAGGCAAAGCAATATTTTAGTGGTTTTATGGAACGTACTGGTGCAGCAACAAGTCTGAGACAATACAACACTAATACATGGGACCATGCATTCATCATGTGACCAACAAATCACTGTAAATTCCATATATACAAAAACATCATAATCAACCCTTTCTTCAAAATTACTAAACATAAAATTACTCTTAATTGCTACAATAATTATAAGAGAATCACCATAAATTCTGAACACATAATCTTACACTTATATTATCCATCTTCATTTAAGACAAACAGACAACTTTCAGCCTCATCATTCAGATTAGTCACAGTGTATTTTACATTGTAACAAGTCAAACAGGTTGGGAACCACTGGTGTCATCGTCAAGATTATTTAAAACTTTGTATGAAACTTTAATTAATCTGAAAAGTAAACAGTACCTGCAGCTGTCAGATAAATGTGCTGCAGTAAAAAGAACAATATTTCCTCCTGGAATTTGGTGAAATATAAAGTATAAAGTAGTATAAATGGAAACACTTGAGTAACTTGAGTAAATGTACTTTCCTGTATTGTTTAGCAATGAGGATGTAACACTGCATGTAACCAAGAATAACTTACTGTATATTTCCTCTATGTGAATGTGATCAGCTTGAGAGTCACTGATGGTGATCTGCTCTTCAAATTTGCTCTCTCCGAGGATCAGACCTTCCTGCAAAGTCATGATATATATATCATCATTATTTAAAAGTGAAACATTGACTGTGGTCTGAAACACTCAACATAATGAGGTAAGTAACTATATGTTTTAGGGAATTTGCTCAAGAAAAACACGTCAGCAATTCATCAATTATCAAACTTGTTACCTACAGTAATTAATGCTTGTCATAGTTATGTATTACATCCACTCTTATGAGTGTTACTTTTAAAATTATTTAAGTATAGAATTATTAGTATTTTACATCAACCATTAAACTGATCCTGTTTCCAAGGAAATACGGTAGTTTTGTGACTAATTTATCAGCAGCACATTAAACAGACACTTGTGTATAAATACTGTATCAGTCAATAGTTTAGACACACCTTCTCATTCAAGGGTTTTTCTTTATTTTTACTATTTTCTACATTGTAGAACAGAACTGAAGACATCAAAACTATGAAATAACAGACATGGAATCATGAAGTAAACAAAAAAGTGTTAAACGAAATATGTTTCATATTTTAGTTTCCTCAGAGTCGCCACTGTTTGCCTTGATCACAGCTTTGCACACTGTTGAGCCTACATCAGTCATCACCACAGCAGACACACCTGAACATCAGCTGTTTGGAGGAGACTGATGGTCGAACTGCTGCAAAGAAACACAACTGAGGGAGACCAATAAGAAGAAGAGAAACACCAGGAATGGGTGGAAATCTGATCTTTGGTCTGATCAGTCCAAATTTGAAATGCTTGGTTCCAACCGCTGTGTCTTTGTGAGACACAGAGAAGGTGAAGGTGCGCTTAGTGGGACCATTTGTTTTCCAACAGGACAATGACCCAAACACACCTCCAGACTCTGTTGTCTAGTGTTTGGCCAAGAGGCAGAGTGATGGAGTGCTGTGTCACATGACCTGGCATCCACAATCACCAGACCTAAACACAACTGAGATGGTTTGGGATGAGTTGGACCGCAGACTGAAGGAAAAGCAGCCAACAAGTGCTCAGCATATGCGGGAACTCTGTTGGAAAAGCATCCAGGTGACGACCTCATGAAGCTGGTTCAGATATTATCAACAGTGTGCAAAGCTGTGATCAAGGCAAACAGTTGTTACTCTGAGGAAACATATTAAATAATATGAAACATATTTTGGTTTGTTTAACACATTTTTGTTTACTGCGTGTTGTTTTATAGTTCTGTTCTATAATGTAGAAAATAGTAAAAAATAAAGAAAAACCCTTGAATGAGCGGATGTGTCCAAACTTTTGACTGATACTGTATATTTTAATGCACCTTATTCCAGTGAATATACTGTAACACGACCACAACACATTGTTGGCGGTAACTGGGCACCAGCTCTTTAAGATGAAGTTTAACTGAAGTATCACTTCTTTGGTTGAAGATGTGTCGAATTAACCAGCAGACCCACACGAGTCTTATATTCTTTAGTCGTCTTCCAAATAGTATGCATACTTGTCCACAATCAGTTTCTTATTAAATTAGCAGATTTTTGAACAGAGTCTGGTGTGTCGAGTCTGTTGAACCTTAGCTTGGTTAAAAGTTGCATTAATATCGTGCTGAAAGTTTTAGCTTCACTTACGCGAGAAATACTTGTCCACTGCTCCAAATCACAGGCTGAAACCTTAACAACCACACTATTAAACAACAACTAAACAACTTAAAAGTTGGCTAATAATAAACAACACAGGGACGTTTCACTTCTGTGTGCTAGCTAGCGAAACGTTTAAACTAACCGCCCACCAGGTTCCAGTAAAAAAAATATCAATTTTAATAAAGTGTAAATATATTTCTCACCACGTCTGAATCGCTGTTAACATGCTGAAACATTAGAGAAGCTAAAACAATCCCAGACATACGGACAGTTGGCTCCGCCATGCTGCTTGTTGATGAAGACTGATGATATCAGAAGCGTCACTGAACCGCAACATAAACGCAGTAAAAATGTGCGTTTTCTCTGCACAGGCG